>CM075183.1:21677780-21687780 GCA_037577475.1 Chaunax sp. Z400
ACGGGTTTGTGACATCTGACGACGCATTCTGTCTGCGACCCACAACTGGGATGCTAAAAAAAGAAGAAAATAAAACAAAAACATCTTTTGGCTGCTGTTGGTTTTTTCAGTGTGTAAATGAACTACAGGTGATGAAGACAAGGGTCTTCATTCAGGCGCTAATCTTTGTGTAAATCGGGCTTTTGACTGTCTGTTGGAAACAGGAAACAGACACTAGTCTCCCCAGCCTCCTCCCTCTGTGGCCAATGAGGCTCTTTAACAACATCTAACTACTTCTTTTGTTACTCTGACACTGGTAGACTGCAACTCACATGAACGAACTAAACCTCAGGTTAGTTATAACACTAGAGGAAACACAGGGAGCGAGAGGAGGAGGAAGTAAGAAGGTAGGTTTGTTTCTCCTACCACTGTGCAGACCTGGCAGCCCGCCGTGCCAACAACAGGCCAAATTGGGGGGTTTTTAGATTCAAAATATCGTACAACAGCACGATATCTGATTGTTGTCTAAAAATGCAGATCATGGAAATCAGAATTTTTACGTTTTTCTACGGCCATGGTTGCGATGTGTTTGTGATCAGTAGTATGACTATAATAGTTTGAACTGTGAACTTAACATAATGCTGTTTAAGTAATCAGCTAACATTAGCTAGCTAAGCAATGTTGCGGTGGTTAAACAACTTTGTGCAGATGATTCCCCAGAATGCTACAGGTTCATTGGGCTTAAAATCAATTACATTAGCTAACGTGAGCATGGCGCCGCGTACTCAACTGAGTCATTTTAATAGTCATGTGACTCTATTATACTTGTTCAATTTGATTAAATATTTCATGTGGAATTAATATTTTTATGTATTTCTTTCTCCTTCTTTTTTATACAGTGTTTTGAACTACTTATAGTCCAAGTAAACCTTAGTGAACCATAGAATGTCTTTTATTTGCTGTAACTTCTTCCAGTCAAGTGAAGAGTGGCTGTGTGTAATAAATGTAGTTTATTGACTCATCCTCTCCTTGTGATCACTTGAAGTGTTTTACATGGAAATAATTAACCAACAATTTGGTGCGTGTGCATCGTCTTTACCAGCTCTTGCCACCTGGCCTAAAAAGATTTCTAGGGGGAAACACTAGACAGTGAGGAGGTAAAGAAGGAGGGAGCAAGGAAGAAAGAGGGAATAACGGAAACGACGTAAGGAAAAAGAAGAAGTGAGCAGGAGATGATACGTGGTGGACGGTTGTAGTCACAGGAAACCAAATGTGTGTGAATCCAAACAGACGCTTGCTGTTCACACACTCATCCTCTCTTTTCACACGTTCATCACTCTCTCTCTCTCTTACTCCCATACAAACAGATGGTCTCTCTGACATTGGCTCACACCCAGTCACTTTCACAGTCTTCCACACATGTACCATCAGCCGCTGCTGTGGACGTGCCAGTAGTAATGAATGGTGTTTAACCAGTTAGTCCAGCAGTTTCAGTAGAGGTGGAAAAAGTATTTAGATCCTGTATTTGAGTTAAGATACTACTATCACACCCCACTACAAATAAAAGCACTGCATTCAAAACCGTATTTAAGTCGGTGACCTTTCTTTTTAGCAGACCGTACCCAAGTGAGAGGTCAAGAGCACCCAAATGAGTCAGCACAGGAGACCCTCAGGGTTGTGTGATCGCCCCACTTCTCTTCTCATTGTACACAAACGAGTGTGTGAGCATACACCCGAGCAACATCACAGTGAAGTTCTCTGATGATGACGCTATCCCGGCACTGACCCGTCCTCCCACCACTCTGAGATAAAGAACTTAACACTGGTGAGACGCTAACCTACTGGTTTGAACGTGAGGAAAACTGAAGAGATAGTGTTTGACATTGGAGCCCGGCCCTGTGGTTATGCACAAATTAACCAGGATTGCTCTTACAAATATCCACTCTGACAACATGATCACCTGGAAAGTTCATGCTGACAACCTGGGTACTAGACTCCAGTAAAGGATGTACTTTATCAGAAGGCTTACAGTGTGTGGTGTCCACCTGAAACTTGTGCATCTGTTCTGTCCTGGAGGGCCTAATCAGATATGAGGTACAGGAATGGTTCGGTACTCGAACAGAACCCGTCTGGGAAGGAGGAACATCAGTTCCTTCAGTCTATTCATGAGCGGTCTGTGCTTAGAGGAGCTGAGGACTGGCTGACTCTCCCCATGTTCTCCCCCCTGATATCAAGCTTTTGCTAATTGTGTTATATTTTAGGATAAAACAACCACAACCCTGTTAGCACAGGCAGGCTTTTTATGTGAGGTGGAAACAGGCGATGTGGAAAAAGCAACAGCACTGTATGATATTACACACAAGGTGAGGTCAATGTCAGAGGAGCTTCTCTTGTGACAGCACCGTTCTAATCAATTAATCAAGACCTACACACTGTGTCCTATTACTAAAACAGAAATACAAACACACACAGTGAACACCACAATTACTCTCAAGGACTCTTGAAGAACCCACAGAATGTCCCCACTGTCCTGTTGAACCTCTTCAAGGACATCATGTCTGCCTTGGGATTTACTGAAAGCCACCAGAACTTCCTAAAGGACTGCAAACCCTTTCTAAGAACCACCAGAAGGGTTCTAAAGTAGATTGTCTTCACACAACCTCAATCACATCTTCAATGGCTGACAAATGTCTCCTTTGTTACATATATAGTATGTTTCTCTGGGACTCCATGTGATTTGTTTATGACCCTTAGAACCCACTCTATGACCCAACAAATACACATGATGCCCTTTAGAACCTTCTCAAAGACCTTGGCATATTGAAATATTTCTATGATTCTCGTTGGGTCCCATTGAAGGGCCCAGGGAAAATTCTGAGAGACCTTCAAGATTCATAAACCCATCAAACCTTCAAGGAGGTACCACAAAAAAGGTCAACAAACACATGAAATCTGAAAGACCTCTGTCGATACTCAACAATTCCACGAAGACCCACCACACTTCCTTGTAGCCATTGAAGGACCTCTAGAATACTTTTAGATAACACAAGAGGATGTTCCAGAACCTTGGAACCCATTCAAAGACCCTTCCAACCAGGAGAATCCCCACATAGGACTAGTGATTTTAAACCCATGACAAAGACATAACAGCCTTTTTTTTTTAAATTTCAACATCCCAAGAAAACCCCTGACAACCCATAAAACCCTTTAGAAACTTGTTAAGCACACTCTCTAAGCTAAACACGAGTCCTCGGAATCCCTTCACTGACCCGTTTAAAATCTCGAACCATTCTCAAAAATTCCTAGAACACCCATCCCATTACACAACCTGGAAAGCCCTTAATAACTATTTGAACCCCTTCAGTGAGCTTATAAGCACCGCTAAGACCACAAGAAGCTGCATTATGGGAAACAAACTAGAAATCCCCAGAACTCCCTTGATAACTAGCTGAACATTTACAAAGTCCTAAAAGAATTTTCCAGCACCCTGTCAAGCCTCTGAGGCCACTGCGGTGGTAGTAACAGCTCGGAATCATTGTTCATATAAAGGAAACGAGTCGGTGAGGTGGTAGGACAGGACAGGGGAGTGACGTTTGGACAATGTGTTATGTGTGCAACCCACAACCAGGAGATTTAAAAAGCTGCTCGTAGCAGTTAGGAGTTAACTCAAAGAAGAAAAAAATTATAGAGACAATGTAGGGTCCGGGAGCTTCTTAACCTCGAGCAGATGGTGACATCAAACCTTCTGGTTTGTTTATTGTAAATAAACAAAAGCCATGTAGAGAAAGGTCTTGTGGCGCTAATGTGTCATATCTGTGAAAAGGTCTCCAGAATCTGGAATATTCTCAAACATCACTAGAAATGTTTAACTGACCCTTTTAACAGACTCTCCTAACTTCCACAAGGTTCCCCAGAACCCTGTTAGAGACCTGTGAAACCACTCATGCCTCCTGAAGAATCTCTGGAACTCAAGAGTTAAATGCTACAGAACCAACGTCAAGAACAACACAACCTTTAAGCGATCCAGTGAAACCCTTACATTCTGTGCTACTCTTTACTTATTGTCAACAGTGTATCTTTGACCTTTGAGCCTGCAGAGGATGCAGGAAGTGATGGAAGTTCTACTGTGGACAGGTCCACAGTGGTCTTATGTTTTCTTGATAATCACATTCTACTAAATAAGCCAGTCACACAACAGTCTGCATTCATCTGAAACTCTCAGTGCAGTAGTAATGCTTTAGTTACACTGATTGGCTACTTGTGAGTTAAAAAATGCAGCACTGGACAGGAAGCCCTTTTCATTCCCTACAGTGTCTCTCCAAATGTCCCATCCTGAAAACTCCAATCTTTCGCAGCACATAAAGTTTTTTATTTCTCATATTTATGAAAAATTCCAACTTGCTACATCCTGGACCCAGAAAACCACTGAACCTGACCTACCGATCTTCCTGGTGCACATTGCAGGAAAGTTTTTAGTGACCTTCATTTTCCATTCAACCCATCAAACGTCCAAGAAGGTTCCACGAAAAAATGGGACAAAGACCTTGGTCGCGACACTTCCTACTAAAGGTCTTCTAGAGCAGTTTCATTTATGACAACAGGACCTTCAAGAACCTTAGAACCTATTCTAAAACCCTTCCAACCGCCTGTGGAGTCCCCATATAAAACCACCTCAGACATAAAATCAGTCTAAAAAGACCTTTCAGAGTGAAAGAACTATCCTGAAAACTCTGCGTTTTCAGATCGCAAAAAATAAGCGATTCCTAATTTGCTAAGGGAACATAGCAGAACCTCATTAAGGAACCTCTAGAACAACTTTATGAATAGTCCAAACTTGCTGGATCCTTTAATTTATCCAAGAATCAATTGATCCCGGACATAGTAACAGCTATAAAACCAGAAAAAATGAAAAGAAAAAACTGTAATCTACTTAGAGAGCCAGAGAACCTATAGCGAATCAGAGAACCTGAAATGTGTAGCTTGTGTTTATTTATTTAGTTTCTATTTGTACCTGAGAGGTTTCACTGAACTGCAGGACAAGCTCCAGGTGCTAGATTGATGGGAAACCCACTCGAACTCCTTAGAGGATGTTGTCAGCACTGAGCTGATTGTGTTCTGTCTATGTGTCTGTTATTTATTGTTGCGTTGCTGAGCAGTGAGGTTGGATGATAACCTTCCTCTGTGTTTAGGGTTTTTATAAACACAGCTCGTCTTACATTCCTCGTAGCTCAACCAAAGTCAGCTGAATTCCTCTGTAATGTGATGAGATGGACTGGAGGCTGACAGACGAGGCTTTGTGAGCTCCAATGAGGAGATGAACTGGTGAGGTATGACGCAGGACAGCCTCAACACCCAGACCGTATCAGCCACCTAAACAATTTCTCTTGGATTGTAAATGTAGATGAATTGAGTCCTTTCACATAGATCTACAAAACTCCTCAGGTAGCTCTAAAACCAATAAAACCTTCCTTGATCCACATAAGTGATGTTTAAAATTTGAAAAGATATCTTCTAAACCCCCCTAAAGACATCTTGGACCTCTTCAAAAAGTCCTAAATCTATTGGAATGCCCTGTCACGCCCCAGAAGGATCCTTAGACCTCCACCAAGACCCACAAAACCTCTAAAGCTCATCTAAAGCTCGTTAAACTTGGGCATTAGGTAGCTAGGACAGCCTAAAACCACCAACAGAACCCCAAGAACCCCTCAGAATCCCCAAGATCCTTTGAGTGAATATTTTAAGGATCTTGGGAAACCTGTATCATCTACATAATCTGCATAGCATCCAGAAAACATAACCTGTCTCCTTCAAAATATCTGAGAGGAAACTATAGAACCACTCTATGCTCTTCATAGCACCAAAGAACCTATGGAACCATGACATAACCTGCCGAACAAACTTAGATACCTTGGGGCTATAAAGAGGTTTAGTGTGTCCCTGAATTCGTTATGTAGATCATGTTTAGGTACCTGGAACCTCCTGAAATGCCTCGGACCCCCTTTACAAACCCTGAAAAGTTCTATGTCCCCTAGTATCAAAGTCTGAAGGTACCAGTGAAATCCCTTCAGAGAACCGTCAATCCCTTGTACTTCACACAAAAATCCTGATGTTCCCCTACACAGCATCTGAAAGAACCCCTGGTTGATACAGATCCTTCATGGACTTTCTGGACCCCTTAGTACACATCAAAAGCTCCTAATTTACAAGTAAGTTGTTCTGAAGGTCACCCAGATCCATGAAAACCTCCAAAGGACTTTTAGAACCTCTGACAGAGGTCTCGGAACGTCTAAGGTGCTCCTCAATGCCTTGTAAAGGTTCATTGAACCTAATGATCCACCTGAGAACTATTTATTATCTATCAATCTAATGTTATATTACATAAACTCAACTATGGACATAAATATTCATGTTCTTATAGATGACAGTTCATTATCACTAGAGTCGTGACCAAACATCAGATGACAGGAGTGTGTCAGTATTATGATGGTAGGTAGTAGTAGGTGTAGGTGTGACCCCACCTCCTCCTCGGCGGTCGCTCCGTTGCCTACGTGGGCCATGTCGGTACCCGGTGTGTCCTCCGTCAGGTCCGCTGCTGCTCTCTTCCTATCAGGAGAACCTCGGTCCCATTTTGTGTCCGACACACCGCCTCCCGGTTCTGGTTTCCTCCCGATGTCCCGGTTATTAGCCGTCTTACTGGTCTTGTTGGTGACGTCTGACCCTCCGACCGTCGGGGCTCCGGGACACTTCTTGGAGACACAAAACACTCGTCTATGTCTCACACACGCGCAGTGAAAACACACCTCCTCAGCTTCCTGTTCTCCACCCACAGAGAGGGAGGGAGGGAGAGCGAGAGGGAGAGAGAGAGAGGCTGTAAAACCTCTATCATAGATCAGGATTATTGGTCAAATCTACTATTGATCAGCTGTTAATAACCAACCAATAACAGTTTAAATAGATCAATAATCAGATATTAAAGTGTTTCCTGACTCCTCAGTCTCTAAATGATCCTTAATGACCAGCATCTCTAGTTCTTTGTAGACCCTTTAGCTGCAAACCTGATGCAGATCCAGACTCCAGCTTCTGGCAGCGTTCCTGAGGAATCTTAGCCCATTCCTCCTGGACAAAGGCCTCCAGTTCTGGAATATTCCTGGTTTACCTGCTGCAACCACCTTCTTCAGATCCCACCAGAGGTTTTCTCTGGATTCCAGTCAGGCGACTGTGACGGCCTCTAGAATGATCCAGGACTTCTTCTGAAACCAGGCCTTGGTGGACTCTGAGGTCTGCTTGGGTTCATTGTCCTTTTGGAAACGTCCAATGAGGGCCGAGCTCCATCTTCCTCACAGATGGAGACGTTTTCTTCTAGGATTTCCTGATCCTTGATGGAATCCATCTGACCCTCTACAGGCTGCAGGTTTCCAGTAAAGGCACAATCCAGTAGATCTGGATCATTACAGGCCCACAATGATTCACCGCCTGCTAAAGGTGTTCATCAGGGAGATAAGTGAGGAAGAGCTTCACCTGCAGTTCTCCTACCAGGAGAGGGCACCAGACTCCTGTGGAGGTGAGCTCCATTACAGAGTTGTTTAGAAAATGAAGGTGAGTCATCATAAGGATTCAACATAAGACCAAGAACTTTTCTTGTGTTCGATGAGACTCGTTTAACATTTCTATAAAACAATAACAACAAATAGCTCGTGCTAAATTAAAGCTGTTTCTTATCAATCATGTCTGTTTTAGAGACTGGAGACCAATAAATCCATTTATTTACAACACTGACATTTAATTCTATTTAAGGAAATCTCATCTAGTTTGGTTTGTAGCTGGATTATATTTGTTAAATTGATTTCAGGGAGTGACAGAGAGACTGCTGGGTGAGCTGGATTAAGAAGGATTATTAAGAAGAATATTGAAATCAAAGTGAAATTCTATTAGAATGGGTCCATTTTTCAAGGCTTGTGATAAAAAATTTAACAATATTTAATGAAAAAGTGATAATTAGTATTTATTTAAGAAGTTTAGAGAATTAAATTACAATTTTACAAGAAAAATTTGTAATTTGTGTATCCCTGCACCTCTATTACTTCTCCTCTTGTAAAACAGATATGATTTTTTTTCCTGAAACTTATTTTAGAAATTAAGAGACTGGAAGACAAAGTAAAAGAAAATAATAACCAAAGATAGACGACTATCTTAATACCCTCAGATACCTCCAAAAGAAAAACACTCTTCACACTATCACATACTGTAAATAGTCAAACTGCTGAGTGAAATAATTCAACTTTGCACCATGTAGAGTTTGTAAAACTTATATTTTAAAATTTATGAGCAAAAATAACATATTTACATCAGAAAGTAAATGACAGCCATTTACAAAACAACTGTAATGAAAAATTAAATACATTAAAATAGCATCTCACACTAAAATACAAAATATCTCCTGCACAACAGTGTAGAAACAGTTTCATGTATGTTTACCGCTGTTGTACCCTTGAGCAAGGTGTTCTGCTCGGCAGCTGAAGAGTGAATGCTGAGGTTCATCGATGCCGTTTAATACTTTGATTTTTTAAACTGGTGTTTTAACATCATCTGACCCTAAATACAAAGAAAAAGGACCACATTTCCCATCAGCCCCGTCCCCAACAGCATCGGAGGTTTTTGACTTTCATTCTGCCCACGTCTGTTTATTTATAGAGGAGTGACAGGAAAGACGAGCACCTTTTAAAATGACAGAGGAGATTACATCAGATTCTGTAAGTTGTTGTGAGGTCCAGACGTCCCTTTAAGGACCGTTACTGAAACATTTAGAAGGACAATTAGCAGAGGTAGGTTAAAGTTACGTCGTGTTATTCTTAAGGTTCTAAATAAAGAATTCTTACTTCCATCTATCATGATGACAGTTCTAGTTCTGTCTGTCCAGGTTCTGCTGAAAAGACAAATGCAATAGAGGTGAGACCGTAGGACCGTCCTGGATCTGTGCTGCGTCTAAGGGTAAGAAATGGTTACGGTTAAATTAGCTTAAAAAGGTACAGTAGGCTAGGGTTCAGGTTAAACAGGTAGTGTTGGGGTTACAGTTAAAAGTTACAAAATAAACTTTGTTCTATTGAAGGCAGTTTCAACTGTACGACTAATGTGAGCGTTAGTAGCACCTGATCGGGTGTGACAAGCCACCTTAACTGTTGTGTGTACTGTGTGTGTGTGACGAGGTAACTGTGGCTGCTGTAGTCACGTTGTTCCAGGCTAACCCCCCCCCCCTCAGATCAGAGTTGGTTCAGTCCATCAGTCCATCAGGAATAGTCCACTGGAGCTGTGGGGAACACAGACAGAAAACAAACCAATAAACAACAACCTGCCACTCAGCATCATGACACAACATATGTTGGTTTTATTAACTAAATAATGTATCGTTAATAAGAAATAGTTAAATAGTTATTTTGTTGTTCTGACGGCTACATCTTAAATTCTAAATAAGAATCATGATTAATTTACGCTCAGGTGTTAGAGGAAGACTCCACCAGACTACTGCTAATAAACTCTACAATCATTACAATGATACCAAATATGTATGCTTTTTCTTCCTTAGTATTATGTTGTAGTTTTATCACCATGTAAGTACAGGACCATGATTAACAGGGGTGGGGCCCGAGAGGCACTAGCCCTATCTGCCCTATCTGATTCAGCTTGATTGTTAATAAGATTATTATTTATAGGTGGTAAATGGTCATTCTGATGTGACTTGAACGTGGCATGAGACTGCAGGAACAGATGATGTCATGATGTATTAGTATAAAATGTGGCCCCTTTGTGGCCCCTGATATATAAAATAAATCTTAGATCCGCCACTGTCTCAGCATCACACAGATCCTGATGCTTTTATAAAAGAAAGACAGAGAGAAGTTTATCAACGTCGTCTGTTAATTCTAATTATTAGCTGCATTTCTGAGGGGAAAAATGTAAGAGTTAATAAATAAAATGCTTAAAGTTCCTAAAATGTGTACATAAAGTTCTGTGAAAAAATATTGAA
>CM075183.1:21690280-21707780 GCA_037577475.1 Chaunax sp. Z400
CTTTTGTGATTCTCTCTCACTCTTTTCTTCTCTCTTCTTCTGCTCTCTGGTCATTATTTTTTCCACCTCCATTTCCTTCCTCTTCTGCTCTTGTTGCTCCTCTCTGTTCTTTTCCAGTGTGGTTTTATCTTTGCCGCTCGTCTTTCGTTTCTCCTCTTCCATCTTGCTCATTCTGTTCTTCTCTACCTCCATTGCATTCTTGTCTTTTGTGTCGTCTGTCACTGCTCTCGTTCTTTCAGACTTCTCCGTCTTTTTATCTTCTGATTTCTTCTCGTCCGTGTTCCCTCTCTTCTTTTTCTCATTCTTCATTTCTGAAATCTTTTTGTTGACTTCCACCTTGTCTACCTTATCTTCCTCGTTGGTCTTTTCCTCTCTCTTCTTCTTCTCGTCCTCCGCTGCGGCTGGCGTTCCTCCCATTATCGCCTTTACCTGAACCTTTGCTCCCATTCCAGCCGTTGCCTTCACAATCTTCCCGATGATTTTACCCTTGTTCTTCTTCTCTTCATCTTTCTGCTGCTTTGTTTCATCGCTCTGTATGTCCACTCCTCTCTTCTCTTCCACTGCTTCCTCTTTCCTATTCGGCCTGCTCTCCTTTTCTTTAGTTTTCACTTCATCCTTAGTTTTCCTTATGGTTTGGTCAGTCGTCTGCTCATCCTCCTTCTCCTCTCTTTCCGTCTCATCCTTTCCTTTTTTGCTGCTTTCTTTCCATTTGATATTTGTCGTACTTTTGACCGTCTTGGAGTTATTTTTGTCTTCCTTCTTCTCCGTCTTTTTCCTGATGGTCTTCCTCCCGATGCCTGATTTCTTGGTGACGGTTGATTCTTTGATGCTGCTTTTGTCTGACTTCTTCTGACTTCCTGTCTTTTTAATCTCAAACTTCTTTTTTCCTACGTCCCCAGTTTTCCTGGTGAGTGTTGAAAATAAATATTTAACACTTCTTTAACACTGATTTATATATATATGTGTGTGTGTGTGTGTGTGTGTGTGTGTGTGTGTGTGTGTGTGTGTGTCTGTGTCTGTGTGTGTGTGTGTGTGTGTGTGTCTGTGTGTGTGTGTGTGTGTGTGTGTTCCATACTGGGTGCTCTTCATCGCCTCCCTCCTGTTTACTCCTCTGCCGGCTTTCAGCAGACCTCTAAGAGATTTCAACAGACTCTCTCTCTTGGCTGCCAGGCGTTGCTGTCGCTGCACATGAAAACAACACAATTTTTAAAATGATTCCTGAATCTGAGGCTCTTTTTACACAGAAACTGCAGCGATCATGGCTCCGCCCCTTTATTCAGATCCACAACATTTAATGGGTTCCTTCATGGTCCAAGCACCGTCCTTCCAAGTTTTGTGGAAACCCTAGTTTTTGTGAAATTAGGGAAAATGATGAAAAATGCCTGATCTCGCAATTTTAAACTTGGATATGGATCCGGATCCTGATCTGCACCAGAATTCAATGGATGTGTCCCTGAACCGCCCCAGTGAAATCTGATGAGTAATTCTGCTGATGAACAAACAAACCAACACGAGTGAAAACATGTGAGGTCATTTAAATTTATGGAAAATGTGCTTTATGGTGTTACGTATTTAATTACATAAAACAATTCGATCAACTTTTTGAAAGTTACATAACAATCCTCCGACTGCTGCTTTAACTAATTTAACACCCTGTGGTTTAGATTTTCTGCTTTTTTAAAAAGTTTTATATGATTTAAAAACACCCAGAGACGCTTCAGCAGCAGAACCTGTGTTTCCTACGGTTTATCTGTCCTCGAACTGCATATTTCATTTTTCTAGCAGTTTTTAGACGCGCTTTAAAGTTGAAATAGTGTCAATTTTTGGTGGTAGTGGCATCACTTTTACCAATAAAGACATGTGATTGACAGCCCTGCTCCTCAGAGGAGTCTCTGTGATCGAGGCCAAAGCTGTCCTTAAACTAACATCAGCCTTAAAACCTTTCTTTACAGCAACAGATGAACTCACTCATTTCTTTACCTCCTCATCAACAGAACTGCTTCCCGCCTCCTCCTCTTTCTCCTCCATCTTCTTTACTCTGTCTTCTTTCTTACTCTCCTCGCCATCATCCTTGCTTTTCTTCTTCTCTTCCTCTTTCTCATTTTTCCTCGTGTTTGTACCTTCACCCTCCGACTTTTCTCCCGTTTTCTCCTCCATCTCTTCTCTCTGCACCTCCCTCTCTTCCCTCTTCCTCTTTGCTCCTCGGCTCTGCTCTTTTTTCTTCGTCACTTCTGTCTTTCCTTCGTCACCAGCTTCCTTTGTTTCCTTCTTCTCCTCCTCTTTCCAGGCTTTCCTTAGGCTCATCCCTTCACCCTCAGACCTTTCTCCTGTTTTCTCCTCCATCTCTTCTTTCTGCACTCTTCTTTTCATCATCACTTCTTGATTTCCTTCTGTAACATCCTTTGTTTTCAGGTCTGCCTCCTTTCCTCTCGTACTCCTTCCTTTGCTCAGCGATCTGGTTTCTCTCCTCGTCTCCTCTTTGTTCTCTTTCTCTGCTTTCATCTTCATCCCATGGCTCTCTGCTGGCTTCTTTTCTTCTGTTTTCTCTTTAATCATCCCGTCTTCCGTTTTTTCTACTCCATCAACCTGCTTTGACTTCTTCCGTTTCTCCTCCTCTAAATTATCCTCTCCCTTTCTTTTTGTTCCTTGGCTCTCTGATTGCGTATTCTCTTTCTCCACCTCTTCTTTTTTCCCTTCACTGCCATCCTTAGTTTTCTTCTGCAAGTCCTTCTCATCGTCCTTCTCTTCTCTCTTCTTCGTCATTTCTTGGCTCTCTGGGGACTTCTTTTCTTCCTCCTGGTCATTCTTTCCTCTGTTCTTGAGCTTCTGTCTCAGTGATTTTGATTCTGTGGGCTTCAATTTCTTGCTGACTGTTGGGGAAAGAAACACCTCAGACCTTAACTGGTGTGTTTTTATAGCTTTAATCCTAAAGATCATCACTGGCAGCATGTGTGTGTTGGTTACCTGGAGAGGTCACAGCAGGACTAGCAGGTGTTCTTTTCCTGTGTTGCTCAGCAAAAACCTGAAAAACAGGAAACACCAAGAATGTCTCTGACTGCCATTAACTGGCAGACAACAAACAGAGGTTAACAGGACAATAAGTTATTAAAAAGAATTGAAAGGAAAAACTGACTCCACTCTCCTGAGTGGAGACAAAGACGTGGAAGAAAGAGCAGAAGAAGATTGAGAAGGAAGAGGAAAATGAAGAAGAAGAAGAGCCCTTCGAACTCCAGGAATGTGATTTAACATATCATTCCTGCTGTCTGCGGGAGGTCAGTCATGGTGTCACGTGACAGAGGAGGAGGGGCTAAGAAGAAGAAAAAAAAAGAAAAAAGAAAAGAGGGAGGAGAAAGAGGAGGAGTCGAACAGGAACAGCCGTACAGATAAGCCTCGTTGCTGCCTGCAGGACTGGGCATGTTGCTGGGTTTTTTCTTGAAGATTTAGTAATTTAATAAACATGAGGAAGAGAAAACAAACTTTAAAAAGGAGGAGACGGAGGAGGAAGAGGAGAGTTCGTCTGCAGTTTATATTTTTTGAGCTTTGGGAGTAAAAATCTTTGTTTTACAAACATTTTTCTGCTGAAAGACCCAACAGTTTCTGTTTTTAACCACATCACAGCCCTCCTATGTCAGCCTGTTCACTCTTTATTTATTCTATTGTACCAAAATCAGCTGTAGTTCACCCAGAGGGCGCCGCAGAGGGAGTCCTAGATCTAAGAGAAGGAATGGAGCTAAACGGCTAAAATAATTATTTTTACCTACACTACCAGTCAAAAATTTGGACACAGTTTCCCATTCAAGTGGATGGGTAACTGTGTCCAAACTATTAACTGGTACTGTACTTCTAGACAAAAAATCCCAAATTTTATTTTAGTTTGTGCAAAGATAGTATTGATTATGTATCAGAAGTGAAATGAAAACACTGACATACTAATGTCATTTCGTTTTTCTTACAAGGTGATTTTGCCCACAAACTGCTAGCCTTCTGCTAATGAATGCTGATTGGTCAGTTAAGGATTTACGACAGACTGTGACCCGACACCCTTCCTGTCTAGTGCAGTCTCCTGGAGTCTACAGAAGTTTTTTAAATAAAATCTAATGAATCTCTAAAGGACGACCTTCATTTCTGACAGACTGATGTAGATCTGCTTCATGTATTCCATCGACTATTAATGCCATAATGTAGCTTGTGCAGCATAATGTCACAACTACTTAAAGGTATTTCACAATAATTGAAGCTGTAAAAAATATGCACTAGACTGATATTATTTCTACCCATTATAAACGTTAGATTGAGGCGCTTCAGCTCCAGAGAGCCTCATTCATTTCAGCCTCATGAGCCCCTACATACCCAGAAGTTCTGAGAGTGGACCATCTCTATAGTAGTGGAAACTCTCTGTCTGCATCTGATTGAAATGCATGAGCACCTGAGGGTACATCACCTGTCAGAGGTGTTATTTTTCTACAGGTTCATCCCCAGCAGTAGAGTTACTTACCTTGGACTCTGATACTTTGCTCCTGGTAATGACAGGAGCTGCAGCCTCTTTAGTATCTGTAGTGGACGATATCTCAACCTTCTCAGAGGCTGGTTTGGGATCTGAAGTGTTGGTTGGTGTTTTTCTGCTGCTCAGAGTTACTTTATCCTCCTTTGTAACTTTACTTGTTGGTGTTATTTCAGCTGCAGGATTTCCGTCTGCATTCGTCTGTTTCTCAGGTTTTCTGGAAGCGGTTTCGTGGATTTTGGAAGGAGCCGTTTCTGAAATTCCTACAATTGACTGAGACAAAAAGAAGAACATATGTTAATTATATGGTAATTATTTATCTTTGTTCCAGGCTTTTCGTGTCAATGCTCAGAAGGGAAGCATTTACTCATGGATGACATGCTAGCTAACAAAACAGCTAAGGAGGATGTCATTAATGTTTATGTCCCACCTTGTTGAGAGAGGCACGGTTGGGTCATCACTATCACACATTTATTTAACACTACTCACCTAGCTTCACCTATCTGACCGACTTGTAGGGCTTTTAAACAGAAACACATCCCAAACCCTCCTTACCTGCTCTTTATTATCTGCTGCAGTAGTATTGGCAGTAGATGAGCCACTACTTGCAGCTGTCGTTCTGCTTCTCGTATTCGCAGCAGGCTCTGCAGCATCTGTCGCAGTGACTTCTTTAGGAGTCTGTCTGGATTGTGACATTTTCTCTGGGGTAGATCTTGATGAAGCTCTTGTCTGGGTTTTAGCCACAGTTCCAGTTTCCTTTTCACCTGTAACTTCACTTGGAGCACTTCTGCTAGCAGCTGGTTCACTGTTGGGCTTTACAGGGGCAGATTTACGTGGAGTCGTGATAGTTTTAGGTTTGTCATTTGTCAGCTGTTTAGCAGGTGTAGCTCTAGAGGCGGATGTCGCTTTAGTAGGTGTGGTCTGTACCGGAAACAGAGAAGGTCTAGAACTAGTAAATTAAATATACACAGTACTTTTACAAAATACACAATAATTAACATCATAAACTGGACGTTTTGCAACATTCCTGTGATTCATGCCAATCATTACATGTGGAGAAAACATGGCAGAGGCAACATTTCTAGTGCAAATGGGAAACATGGAACTCAACAAATTCTCCACTGACACTGATTCAAAAGGTTTTGTTAAGGAATGAAGTGGTGTATTTGTAGTAACTTTAAGTGGAGGAGCAGAAGTGGGTCAACACAAGGCTTCATACTAACGTATTGTAGCATGTATCATAACATTAGACAGCATAACCTGGCTACTAGCTAGCTTTCCCTCCCCACATGCATCAATGAGCCCTGGGCGCCCATGACCCTGTTGTCCTTCCTTAGACCCCCTTTGGTGGGTTCTAATCACTGCAGACTGGGAATACCCACACAACCTGCAGTCATCTAACCATCACAATAAGTCCAATCTATGTGTGTCTTTTTATACTATGTGTTTGTACCTCCTGATACTGACTTTGAGTTTACTCCCTATTCCTGGTGTGTTCTGGATCTCCCACATGCCCTCGGTGAAACCTTTGATACGAACGCCGCTGCCGTACTTCATCTTGTTTCCGGCATACGTAACGATGTTCTCTGGAGGGAGGTGACCTCTGAGGAAACAACAGAAATCGTGTTCAAGCCGTGCTGTGGATAATTTATCACGTATCAATGACTGCCAGCTGTGTGTGTCTGTACATACATCTGATGGGTCCCAAAGAAATAGACTGGTACTCGCTTCTTGTATCCATTCTCTGACTTACAGACCTGAAGACACACACAGAAGTGTATGATGAACAATTACAGCACTGAAATATCGTACTATGTATGTGTGTATGTGCTGTATTTGCATTGTGCGTTTGTGTGTGCGCACCCTGGCAGGCCAGTGAGGGAAGCCCTTCATCTTGGCGAACACCAGGTCTCCTGGTTTGAAGTGGTTGCTGTTTTTTCCCGGCATCCTGCTGCTTCAGAGGACGATCACAGAGAGGACAGCCTGAGAGAAAACAGACATTTTCTATAATACTGTTAAACATCTTTTTACAAAAAAATTTTAATTAAT
Source organism: Chaunax sp. Z400 (assembly GCA_037577475.1). Classification (NCBI taxonomy): domain Eukaryota; kingdom Metazoa; phylum Chordata; class Actinopteri; order Lophiiformes; family Chaunacidae; genus Chaunax; species Chaunax sp. Z400. Next base: position 21,696,831 of record CM075183.1, read on the forward strand.
TAATTTCCATAACAACGAGTCTAATTAAGTTTCTGATGCCCAGCCTGTCTTGAAATTCACTGCTGACTTGGCTGGCAAAAATAAAAACACAACAATGTGATGTTCTTGTCATAAATAATTTTCTGGAGGTTCTCAGAACCAAAATATTGATCACCTATAGCTTTATTGATCACCCATTGCTCTGTGAACGTAGTCATCAGACACGAGAATGAATTAAAGGGAGAGCAACAAATGATGATGATACGTTAGACACATCTTAGGCTAATACACACAAGAATGGCTAAACCAACAAGCCAGCGATCCTGTTCGCGATTAATAATTTGGCTTTAAACTGGATAAATATCATATCTATTCAATCGATCTGATAAATCTGTTTAGTAAATTGGTATTTCAGGGGCTCAACTCTCAACAGGAGGGTTTAAACCAGTTTTATCCTTTACTGATGCTAGCTACTGCAGCTAGTCGTGCTAGATTGACCAGATAGTAAGTTTCACAACCAAATTTAGAGGCTGTTCACTTTTTTTTTTAAACGGCGTATTTTTGGTGTAAAGTTAAAACTGTCGCAGTGACTCAGTTTCTTTAACGGTTTCGTTTTGATCAGCGTCTCACTCCATTGTTTACAAATACGGGCATGCTAGCATTGAAGCTAATCTCCATTAACTCTTCAGCGCTACTACGCGAATTTAGTCGCCAGCTTAGCGTTGTTTTTATCAGCTGCGCCACTAACGGGACCGAAACACTTACCGAAAACCGAATGAGAATCTCCTGACGACGTACATAAAGGTGCCTCGATACGGCAGATGGCTTCTTGTTTAGCTATTTGTTCATTCAGGGCGCCATGTTGATTGATGAGCTCGTCTCTTCTTCTTCTTCTTCTTCTTCTTCTTCGTGTTTTACGGCGGAAGCGGGCTGTGGTAGTGCATATCCGCCACTCTTTGGTCTGGAATGATCACTGCTATGACTTACAGACTATTATGTGCATTTAATAAAATAAAAAATAAAATAAGATAAATAAAATAAACCTCAAATCCTTTTATCTAGTCCTGTTGTACTCAAAAACTCAAATATATATCTGATGATCTTATCTTTTGAAGGCTTACTCAACATTATGCTAAACACTTCTCCTGCCTTCTCTATATTTATTTTTAATTTCCCTCTTTCTCGTATTTTTTGCATTTCATAAACACATGTTCAACTGATTCTTCTTCTCTACAAATTTCACATCTTCGTTTTTCATGTTTTCCCATTATGTGTAGTGTTTTGTTTAATCCAGTATGTCCTAGATGACATTTCTACCCTTATTGTTTACCCTGCTACTTGTCATCCAGTATAGCCCACATTCATTGTATGGATATTAATTTAATGTTATTTGTTGCTATTTTATCTTATCGACCTTTTCTACCTTTTTTACTTTTTTCTCTTTCCCTTCTTATATTTAATGTGAGCAATTGCAATGTTAGAATTTCCCTGCAGGGATCAATAAAGTTTTTTCTGATTGTGATTCTGGTTTGCAAATGTATATGAAGACTTGTGTATCTGTATCTCAATCCGTGTGCAGTCAGATTTGTAAATGTGTAAAATAACCTCTAAATGTGTGCTTAGAATGTTCCAAAGACGTGTTCGTGTTTGAGCCAGCAAAACAATTTTAATATCAGTGAAATTGATTTAATACAAATTATTTTTTCCACAAAAAACAGGAGTAAAAATTCTTTCTTTCTGCCTAATAGCATGATGAGGCTGGGTATGATAAAAAAAGAAAACAATACCAGACTTTTGGTACAGATACCCAAACACTTAAGTAACGAACAAAAAACCAACATTTTCTCATTCAAAACAAAAGCTCTTGAATATAGTCCGACTGCAAGCAGGTGTACAAAAGTATAGCTTAAATAAAATAGCCCCAAACTAATGTTTTTTATTTAAATCAGTAATGATCTGATCAGTGTAGGAACATGTAAATAAGTATGGAGGTTAGATCCCCAGGCCAACCATTACATACTCATTACTTGACAGTATTTTAGTGTCTGATAATTTCTTCTTATATTTGGTTTAGTCACGATGAAGGAATACGTCGGAAGGAAAGAGTAGAAACTCATCTGGGACATTCACTGTTCATCTCCTACATGTTTGAGTCTGTGAGGAAGTAAACCTCATCCTGGCATTCCCATTTGTTAGCATGGAGTCAACCATGGCACGTCTAAAGTTAGGCACCAACGCCGTGGGGATCAGAGGTTTGGTACCTGTTAATGTCGGCCATCCATGCTGGTGAGACGTCGATGAAAGTGTCCATTCACTGATTTAGGACTTAAATGTCTGAAGGCACAGTAAGAGCACATTTCAAACCCGAAAAAAAGTCCTGCTGCTTTTTAATCACTACCACTGTCACTGTCGCTATCATCCTCCTCCTCTTCCTCCTCCTCCTCCTTCTTTTCCGCTTCCTCTAAAAGTCCTGAGAAGAAGTCGTTGTCTCCGTGGGCTTTCTTGGTGAGAGACTTCATTCGACCGTCTTTCTTCTTCCTCTTGCGGTATTCGTTGACAGTCGTGTTGGGTAAACTGGAAATGTCCCAGAACTTAATCAGCTGGTCATGGGCACTGCTAGCCAGGAAGCAGGAGTCCCAGGACTTGGCGAGCTCCTCAACGGGTTCGCCTACATGCTGCCCAATGCAGCCGATGACCCGGTTGGGGAGGAGGTTGACGGCTCTGATGCAGGACAGACAGAACTTAATTATCAGATATTAACAACACAAAATGTGGTGAGAAAGGAATTAGTGAGAATTAGTACAACAAAGACGAACTTTACTGTGATTTGTAATGGCAGGAGTCTTGGACCGTGCAATGGTGGACCATTTCGGACCATTAAGAAACCATCTCAGGCCTTCACAACATCAGCTTGTTACCATTTACAGATTTTCTTTGATCATTTAAAGAAAAGTTGATTTGTTTAGTTGATTTCTAATGTGCTTGGACCATCTCACACCATTTTAGAGCTTTAAGAAACCATCTTCAGACAAGACTAAGCAATCAAAAGGACACTTTGGATGACCAAAAGACTATTTCAAACCACTGAAAACCCAGCTTGGACCATCAAAAGACCATTCTTGCCATTTAGTGATGTGCTTTGACCAACAAAAACTGCCCTGGACCATTTTAGAACATTTAGAAACCATCAAAAGATCAGCTTGAACCATTAGACCACAGTGGCCTGTCAAGAGACCAACTTGGTCCATTTGAAGACCAGATTAGACCATCAAAAGACCATTTTAGCCCATTTATTATATGCTTAGACCTTCTCCCACCAATTTAGAGTTTAAGAAACCATCTTAGACCAAAATATCAGCTTTGTCCATTAGAACCTGAGCTTTGTCCATCTGAGGACCAGTTTAGACCATCGAAAGATCATCTTAGACCACCAGAAGACCAACTTGGACCACCAAAACATTAAATTGGACCATGAAAAACAGCCACGGACTGCAATGGGTACCCAACTCACCGAATGTACCCGTCCATGGAGGCGGTGCACATGATGCTGTCAGTGACGGGGACGATGCATTCCACCGACTCAGCTTTGATGGCGAAGCGATCGCTGGTGGCTCCAAAGCCGTTCCAGTTGAAGAGGTAGATGGTCCCCTCGCTGGAGCCGCAAACCACCTTCCTTCCCCGCTTCATCAGTGCCACTGAGGTCAGGTCTCCACTCTGATTCTCTGATAGCAGCTCGAACCGCCGCCGCTTGATGTTGAAAACACCCATGGTCCCATCACCACTGCAGTACAGCACATGAAATTAGAGCTTGCATTAAAATCAACCATTTTAGACCAACTCTACTTGTTGGTGGATTTCAGGACGTTCTGAAATGGAAGGTTTACCAGTTGGCCATGTGTCTACATCACATTCACAAGGTGCAGTGGAAAATTTGCACTGGATGAAATAACGATTTCACAATGCAGCTCCAAATGTGTGATTTTAAAAAAGCGAGCTGGAGTTCCGCAAGTTAAAGAGGCGTCACATGTAACAATGCAGCGTCTGTGTCTAGTGTGATGTTTTACATACGCGTCCATCAGCACTTTGAAAGCAATGAAATAAAACAACAGAATTAGAAATAGCAAAAACAATCATTCACAGAGGGGCGGGGCGGGAAAAAGGTCCATCAGTCTCGCCTTGAACAGGCTGTTTAAAAAGAAGTTTTGTGGAAATAGTTTCAGTAGTTTTTACGTAATTACAGGTCACTATAATAATGCATGTGAACCATCAAGATAACACATGATTTGTGGGCTAAAGTGAGAAAACATTGGTTGATCTGATAATCCCAGGAAACAGTTTATTATTATTAGTATTATTACCTGGCAGTGAGTAGGATCCTCTTGGCCTGGTCCACAGTGATGTCACTGATGTAATCCTCGTGGTGTTTCAGATCCATGATGGCCGTCCCCTTCCTCATATCCCACACCTTCACAAACAAACAAATTAATACACTTTTAGCTTAGGGATGGAAATGTAGTTTCCTCCATTAAATGACAAAAATCATCTGCTTGTCATTTTGAATCGTGGCCATGAAGGACTCCGACAGCAGAGCAGCAGACTTAGACCTGGGCAGATATTAATGGAATTGATGATGAGATCAGATCATTGACATTTTATCACTGTAGCTGTACAACCAAACTGGAACATGTGGATTAGCTCAGTCCATGAGAGACCTGCTTAGACTACTTAAAGGCTTGTTAAGACCAACATAAGACAACATGTGTCAAGTTTAAAAACCAACGTAGCCAGTCAAAAGACGAGCTCATACTATTAAAAATCCTCCTGGACCATTGAAAGACCAGATGAAACCATACAAAGTCCAGCTAGGACCAATTAAAGACACATTAGACCATCAAAACAGCTTCCTGCAATTCCAGATAAAACCATCACATGACCAGTTCAGGCCATCAAAATACCATCTTGGACTCAGATTAAGATCACCTTGGATCAGGTCAGGTCATGAAAGGTCCACAACCATCAACATCTGGACGTTAAATCGGGATTAAAATATCTGAACACCGTTTAAAGATAAAAACTAATCTGGACCTTGAGGGTGCCGCGGTCGTCTCCGGTCGCCAGTATGTTTTCGTCCACCAACAGGAGACTGTTGATGGGAGCCCCGTGTGCCCCGCGGATTCTGGTGACCAGCTGTCCTCGTTCCGCGTCCAGAAGGTGGACAGCCTTATCCCGAGAGACGCTGTAGAGCTTCAGTCCGTCCGCGGAGAAGCGCACCTGGCGGCAGGATTTCAGGTGGTGTCCGGACGACCATAGCTCCCGGTTCTCGCCCACCGTACATGAGTAGGAGTAGGCGTACACGTCCCCGTCCACGTCCCCACACACCAGAATGTTCCTGCTCGGGTGGAGTGCCACCGTGTTGGCGATCGCTTCCAGTCGGATGTCTTCTGGAGTGTCTCGAATCTTCGGTCCCGGTGGCTCGTCTTCATCCTCATCCTGATCCAGGTCCTTATCTACCTGTTCTGTGTCTGAGGTGTGCGGGTCTCTGTCGGTCTCAGGAGCTTCTATTTGCTCCATTTCTGTAACTGTGGATGCTATTTCATCGTGTTCCGTGGACGCCGCCATGTTGTTTTCGTTCATTCTTCTTCTACGCTGATTAATAGCATGGTTACCACCATTAAAAACAGATCACACTGACCTCTACTCTCAATATTAATGACAATATCACAATAACACGAAAGTAGTTTGTAATTAATTCTTGAAGTTGACACTGGAATAAAATAAATATTGAAAAAGTAACATTACATATAAAGAAAAAACTGAAATAATGGGATTCTCAGTACTGCCGGTTATCTAGCGGAAATGACGTATGGAAGGTCAAGATGGCGTCAGATTCAAACTGGTTTTGGCTAAATGTAGCGGCAAGTGTTTATAAATGTTCACTAGAAGATATTTCTAACATTTACCCTCAATTTTGTATTACAAGAAGGTTTATTAGACCGTCTCGTACATGTTGACGTTGGTTTGGAGAACACAGAGATGTTACTGTTTCGTATAAACGGGTCCTTGGTCGGGTTGTGGGATACAGGAACAAACTTCCATTTACAAAATGTACAAAGTTTGTGTTTACATGTTGACTGACAATACTACAAGCATAGAATAGAAGTGTTTAAAATGTTAAGTGAATTTCCGACTTGCTGGTAAATTCGGCATTCAGTATATCCATCATACAGCACTAAATATGAGTAAAATCACAGTTATTAGCTGTTTCTTGATCGCCCTGCGCGTCCTCCCATTGTGAATTGTTTATTAAAATTATGAGGATATATGCGATATTTGTGTGTGTAACCTCTGCCGAAGTATAGCGTTGAGCTGACTGATCGGTGAATACTCCGAAGTGTTGTTGTAAAATGTGAGTTCAGACGATATAACGATGAGAATTTACTACGTCGTTTTTAAATGGATGTTTGCTTCACGTGAGGGGTTGAGTGCGTCTGCTGGCAAGGCAACATCCGCAGCCCAGCAACCGGCCTCACCCAGCACCCAAACAACCTGCAAGGTCTCTGCTGGTTCTCCCCTGAAGATGAACGAAGCTCAAACGGACATTTTCATTGGGGAAATGTCTCAGAGCTTGTTAGCTAACAAAGGTTTTGTTCTCCATTGCTTGGATCAGATCATGAGGAAATATTCCTAAAAATATACATTTTGAAATACATCTCCAGGGTCATTAAAGGCTGCCCAGTTGTGAAACTATGCCGACCGAACCAGTGGAGTGGTGGGGCCAGCACAGCCGGGGCAGGTGGAGGGAGACTGGGCAGGGCCGAGCAGAGCCACAGGGGTCCGAACCTAGAACCAGGAGGAGCTCCAAGGAGGAGACAGCAAGGTACACAGTCCCTTAGCTTTTTTGTTTACTACGTTTACTATCAATAAAAGTGCTGCATTGCTGCTACATCATGTATGTTTTTGTTAAACAAATCTACCTCTGCCAAGGAGGTCATGTGATCTGTTTGGTTTGTTTGGCTGTTAGCAGCATTACACAAAAACTATCAGATGGATTTTGAAGAAACTTGGTATGTAGGTTGTGCATGTAGGAGGGAAGAACCCATTCAGTTTTGGAGTACATCTGGAAAAAGTGGCAACATCAGGATTTTTTCCCAATTTTTTAAATTTTGCCCGATAAGATTTTTGGACTGTTTTGTCAATTAAACTCTTCTGGAACAGCAGTGTTCACTGTGACAGAACCACTAGACAGTAGAAGTACTGATCTGTTCTTACTGATACATGAAACAGCTGACATGTCCATCTTCGTGATAAAGCCACAAAGGTCCATCCAGATCACTGGTTGTGTTTTAAACTCTAACTGGATTTTCTTTTTCAGGTTCAAGGAGGTCGTTGCCACCGTGCAGCAAAAAGAGAAGCTGGCAGGAGAGAGAGGACGAATAGCGGAGAGGGAAGATGAGGAGGAAGAGGAGCGAGGTAGGAAGACAAGCCGAGGAGATGGACAGAGGAGGAAGGAGAGGGAGGGGACTAGCAGGAGGGCGGCGTCAGAAGGAGGTGAGCAGTCGGAGAGACTGAGGTGGAGAGTCCATCAGCTGGAGATAGAAAAGCTGGAGCTGACGTCCAATCACAACCAGGAGGTGAGAAAAAGAACGCTTCAGTGGTTTTACCCCAACTAACTTCAGCTCCACATTATTTATGACTGAGGAGAGCAAACAGTTCAAGTTTTCATGATCTGCTTTGTATGTCTAGTTTCATGGATTGTTAAATTTACGACACGTTTTTCCTCTCAGCTGTGCAGGCTGCAGGCGGAGCTGACCCGGCTGAGGTCCACAGTGGAGCGAGGCGAAGCCCAGCGGGTGGAGCTTCAGTACCAGCTGACTGTGAGCCTGAGAGACGCCAGCCGAGCCTCGGCGCTCAGCAGGGACAAACTCATACTCACAGGTGCATAAATCAAACGCACCCTCCATATACATATAAGAAATAATTTGATTTGTGAAGAAACAGAGTAAAAACAGCTTAATTGATCTGTCTGTGCTGTGAGATAAGGTAAGATTTCTTCAAATAAGAATGATCTAGGCTTAAGAAAAGAGAGAAGTGTCTTTAATTTCACTCAGTAGAGCTCAAACCTCCAAACAGTCCTACACATCTTACATCTACCAAATCTGGATCGCCACCAAAAGCCATCAAATAAATCATTGTGGATGTATTCAGAACTGTAGAAGACGACTTAAACCCCATTATCTCAGCTGCTGGCTGTGTGTTCGTAGTGCTTTTTGTTAGCATATAGCAGCTAAATAAGGACTATCTGGATTATTATCTGGATCAGCTCCACACATACACACTCATAGATACAACACCATAAAATACTGGATTTTTAATGTCATGATATATGGATTATTTCCTGAGAACATTAGATAAACTTTAAACGTAGCCTCCTGGTGGAGGTCAGTGTCAAACGACTCATCCCAAGCACTTGAGTCAAATAAACCCAAAACTAGCTTGTCAGATCTTCTTTCTCTGTTTTTTTCCCTCTTCATTTGAGTAAAAAGATCTTCCAACCAGTAAACAAGATGATTCTGTCAATTCAAGGGTTGTCTACATTAGTGTTTCTGGCTGAAAATGATGGAATGAATCACAGTTACGATTAACCCAGCTGAAAGGTACGATAAACACGCTACACAGATCGGCCCTGGTTGACCTGTTGGACACACAGCCTTCTTACCAGTAAAGATGATTGTAATCTAGAATCCAATGTGTCTGCAGTCACCTTGAAACGAGGCTGGAAACGAAATAACACCCATTGTTTAAGATAATTAATCCTGACTGAGATAAATGTACTAAATGAGATCGTTTTCCTACAAGAAGGAAATTAATCTCAGACAGTAATGAAAATATAAGACAGACGATAAATGAACACCAAACAGCTGCCTATTGATTGAAAGTGATCTCATCAGTTCATGGATCAAATGATGCTCACAGTTCTGTTCTGAATGTGTGGGGAGAAATGAAAATGCTTGAAATCAGAAATTCTGACTATGACAAAGTTGCTTTAATCTTGTTGCTGAAACAGATCTAGCTTTTATCAAGAAGAGTCGTGTTAGTCAACGTTTCTGTGTGTCTGTGTGTCAGAGCGAGCTGCAGAGCTCCAGCACTCAGTTCAGGAGCTGCAGAAAGCTCTGGACATCACCCGACGGGCCAGGGAGGAGGACCAGCATGCTCTGCAGCAGGAGGTGGAGGAGCGCGACGGACTGATTCAGAGCTTCAGCTCAGAAAACCAACGACTGCACCGACTGCTGCAGGTCACACACACACATATGAACACACACACACACACATGAGGACATGTCACAAGCAGGTTTTAGGAAGCTCTCTGTCCTCCAGGATCAGGAGGCAGCTGTGGAGGAGTCAGAGAGGAGGATGGCGGAGGTGCAGAGGGAGAGAGAGAAGGAGGCGGAGGCGAACAAACGACGAGCAGACGAGCTGAAGTACCTGACGGAGCGAGAGGAGAGGAGCAGGAGAGAGAAAGAGGTGAGGAGTAGAGGGGGAGGGAGGAGATGGAGGTGAGGAAAAGGCAGCTGTGTGACTCTCTCTCTCCTCTGTAGGTGTCGGATCAGAGGGTGAAGTCTCTGGAGGCGAGCATCGAGGCGACGCGAGCAGCTCACCTGGAGTCCAAGTTCAGCTCTGAGGTCATCCAGGTAACATCTGAGGACTTTACTAACCCAGAGTCACACTGAACATCTTCTGTTCACACCTGTACCTGAACCACGTCTCCTCCAGTCAGGTGTTAACACCACGTCTGAACAGGGTCCATTAAAGAACCAGTCTGACTATTATTCTCTATTATTCTTCATGTTGAGTCTCCTGACACGTCTTCATCAAACCCTGATAGTAAAAACACAGCACTCATAGTACTGAGTGACATATTCCTCCATAACCATGAACACACACACTCTACTTTATTACTCAATCCTTAAGAAGAAGTCCTGCTGCCACAAATACTCACTAAAGCAAATGCGGATTAATCTGCCGCTGAAAATACTCCCCAATAAATCACCATTAAAAAAAAATCTTATACAGAATGTGTGACCGAACCTGCGAGATGCAGCGTGTCTTTGTGATTGTGTGGCAGCTGCGGGTGAAGGACCTGGAGGCGGCGCTGGCAGTGGAGCGGTCCGGCCAGCAGGAGGCGCAGGGCAGCCTGGAGCTGCTGAGGGCCCAGTTCAGAGAGGTGGAGCGAGCTTACAGCCTGGAGAGAGAGAGGAGCCGCAGCACTGAACACGCCCTGCAGCGGTGAGATGATCCATCATTTCTTTGGACTTTCTTAAAATTTCACTTTTAAAAATAAATAAATAATTAAAATACATTTAAGTTTAATTGTTAAATTAATGAAGTCTAATTAATTTATATTCTCATCAGCTGATCAGAGTTCATGTTACCCCAGTGGGTGGCGACACCAGATCCTTGACGTTAGCTTAACTAGCTTCTACATAGTGTAATGTTTTCAGATAAATATGTTTGTGCGTAGGTTGCAGAAGGAATTCGATCAGTGCAAGTCTGACCTGAGTGTCGCCTTGGAAACGGAGGGGATGAAGACTTCTGACCTCACACAGAGGCTGCAGGAGGAGGAGAGACGCCACGCCGACACGCACACACTGCTGGAGCAGGTAACGCATCACAAAGTGGGCGTGAATGTTTGGTGCGACTTGATCGAACTGACCCATTTCTTTCTTCCTCTTTGGTGTTTTAGGCGGCTCACAGACGGCGTGATGCCGAGGAGGCCTTTGTGAGCTGTGTGAAACACATCAGAGAGACACTCCATCAACACAACACTGCAGGTACACACTCTACACGCACACCTGTCAACACCCGACACAGGTTCACAAGGTAAAGCTGCTGCTACATGTGTGTGTACAGGTACGAGTCCTCAAGCAAAGGATGATGGGAGTCCCGATGAAGTCCTGCAGCTGCTGAAGACGA
>CM075183.1:21715280-21725280 GCA_037577475.1 Chaunax sp. Z400
GTGTTTGTGTGTGTGTTTGTGTGTGTGTGTGTGTTTGTGTGTGTGTGTTTGTGTGTGTGTGTTTGTGTGTGTGTGTTTGTGTGTGTGTTTGTGTGTGTGTGTGTGTTTGTGTGTGTGAGTGCAGGTGCCATCAGAGCGGTTCCACAGTGTGTGTGAGGAGCTGCGTCAGGCTCTGGGCAGGGAACATGAGGCTCAGATGCTGATCCAGGAACAGACCAAAGAGCTTCACACACTGCAGCTCCGAGTGAACACACACACCACGGAGCAGAAGGACACACAACACACACTGACCCAGACCAGACAGGTACTTTTTAAATACTTGATTTAAAGAGTTCAGTAACAGTAGGAGCGTTTTTAGAGGCTGTTGTCAGACTGTCAGAGCAGGTAAGTGTTATCTGTCTTCAACATATTCAACGTGTAAATATCAAAAAGCTCCATAAAGCTCAATGAGAAAGGTGGGGATAAAAAATACTGAACCAATAGAAATGAAAAAACAACAAAAAGAATGGAAACAAAGACACACACACAAAATGAGACTCATTTTATGTTGTATAAGCCTAAATGTTTCATATCACATAAATGTGTACGTCTATATATTTTTATTTATCATTCTGTAATTTGATTTAATATATTGTTTCTTTATTTTCTATAAACATTTTTGACTGATAGCGGTTAATAAAGTTAAATAACGTGGCAGCACACCAGAGAGTCAGTAAAATCATCTCTATTGGGTCATTGTCTCAGAACTCAAACGGCAACTGAGGCTTTGCCTGACAGTTAGCCTGACAGTTAGTCTGACTGACAGTTAGTCTGACTGACAGTTAGTCAGCCTGACAGTTAGTCTGACTGACAGTTAGCCTGACAGTTAGTCTGACTGACAGTTAGTCAGCCTGACAGTTAGTCTGACTGACAGTTAGTCAGCCTGACAGTTAGTCTGACTGACAGTTAGCCTGACAGTTAGTCTGACTGACAGTTAGCCTGACAGTTAGTCTGACTGACAGTTAGCCTGACAGTTAGTCTGACTGACAGTTAGCCTGACAGTTAGTCTGACTGACAGTTAGCCTGACAGTTAGTCTGACTGACAGTTAGCCTGACAGTTAGTCTGACTGACAGTTAGTCTGACAGTTAGTCTGACTGACAGTTAGTCAGCCTGACAGTTAGTCTGACTGACAGTTAGTCTGACTGACAGTTAGTCAGCCTGACAGTTAGTCTGACTGACAGTTAGGCTGACAGTTAGTCTGACTGACAGTTAGCCTGACAGTTAGTCTGACTGACAGTTAGTCAGCCTGACAGTTAGTCTGACTGACAGTTAGCCTGACAGTTAGTCAGCCTGACAGTTAGTCTGACTGACAGTTAGTCAGCCTGACAGTTAGTCTGACTGACAGTTAGCCTGACAGTTAGTCTGACTGACAGTTAGTCAGCCTGACAGTTAGTCTGACTGACAGTTAGTCAGCCTGACAGTTAGTCTGACTGACAGTTAGTCAGCCTGACAGTTAGTCTGACTGACAGTTAGTCTGACTGACAGTTAGTCAGCCTGACAGTTAACCCTCAGCTCACTTGACCTAGTATATGATACAACGTATAGCTGCAGGTAACTAATTCGCTAATGCTTGTACTTATGGTGACATCATTTTAACGCATCATCTCTATGTAGTCTCTGACCGAGGCTCGGCAGGAGGTGAGTCGGAAGGAGCGCTCGCTGAGGATTCTGGGTAAGCACCTGTCAGGTGTTCAGAAGGATAGGAAGCAGCTGGAGGAGAGACTGCAGCAAGTTGAGGCTGAGCTGAAGGAAGCCACCAGGTAACACACCTGTTCCTTTTGGTGATTCATTTTAAGGGATAACATCTTGTGGCTATAATAATATAATATTAAAGTTGTATATTAAAATAATAAAAGAATATATAACTGTGGCGTAGAGCTGCAGATGTGGATCAAAATAGTCCTTTTTAAACCTGTTTGTGAGATTAGTTTAATCACAGGTTACTGTCTCCCTTTAACGTGTTTATGTTATTATTCCCAGACGTAAAGATTGTCTGATCAGCAACATGACGGCTGCAGAGACGAGCTACAAGCAGGTCCAGACCCACAAACACAGACACACAGACAAAGACACACACACACACACACACACAGACAAAGACACACACACACAGACAGACACACACACACACACAGACACACACACACACAGACACACACACACAGACAGACACACACACAGACACACACACACACACAGACAAAGACACATTCACACATACAGACACACAGACACATTCACAACATGCTGCGCTGTCTGTAGGTCAGTGAAAGCCTCGTCCAATCACGCCACTCCATATCAGCTCAGCCCCGCCCCCTGCCGTTACCCAGGGAACACCTGCAGTTGAGTGGAGCAGAGAGCATCATGGGAGCTCCAGAGATGGCAGCCTGCCAGGTAACAGAAGAAGAAGACTGACTTTCTTTCTTTCTTTCTTTCTTTCCTTCCTTCTGTCACTTTCTGTTCTGTTTATTTCACTGGTTTGATCGGTTGATTCATAATTGTTTTATTTTGTGTTGGCGTTTTGGAAGGAGCGCTAATGGGAGTATGGTTGGTTACCTTCATCTTCATCATCATCATCATCTCTCTGTCTTCGTCTCTGCAGAGTCTTCTCTTCACCTTCTCTCAGCTCTACCAGACCTGCTGCTCCAGGATGGACTGGCTTGAACAGGAAGTCTCCGCCCTTCGTAGTCATGTGACCTCACTGCGCAGTGAGCTGCAGGACGTCTGTCTCCGTGACAACTTGAAGTACATCCCTGTGAGATGCTTTGATTATAAATATTATCAATATCATTCTGAATATTGGATTATTATAATATTTTTATATTGTGTCAATTTATTCATTGATTAGTCGATTGCTATACTTTAAAAAAAATTTAAAAAAGGTTTTATTTGACTGTTTTTATTATTTTACTGTTTGTGTTTCAGGTGGCTGGTCATCCTGAGACCTTTCTGTTCGTGGAAGAACCTCAACCTGATCCCCACTCTGATTTGTTCAAGGAGCCGCCACTCATTTTAAGCACCGCCCCGTCTCAATCAAATCCTGCCCCAATTGAGCAAAATCCCGCCCCCTCCTCATCACCCCTCTCGAAACCTACTCGGGCAAAGCCGAAGGAGAAGAAAGCCACGAAGAAAAACAGAGGAGGAAGAAGATAGACAGACAGATGAGACTAAAGCCCGCCTACTTCCTGTTCCCTTTCCTTTTCCTGTCGTTTGAACGCGGCGCTCCTACAGTCTGGGTATGTTAGTATCCGGTTTGGAGACAACATTACAGAACAGTTTACAGGACATGGAAAACCTGGAGTTTTAGTTTTAGAATGTCATGGAAAACATTTTGTGTGTTCAGGTCATGGAAACTCAAATTAAGATTCCATCAATCAAAACTGTTTTCTGTGATATTGATTTGTGTTCCTACTGCTCACACACACTCACACACACACGCACACACACACTCTCTCTCACACACACACACACTCACACACACACACACACACACACACTCTCTCTCACACACACACACACACACACTCACACACACACACACACTCACACACACACACACACACACACTCACACACACGCACACACACACTCTCTCTCACACACACACACACTCACACACACACACACGCACACACACACTCACACACACACACACACACACTCACACACACGCACACACACACTCTCACACACACACACACACACACTCTCTCACACACACTCACACGCACACACACACACTCTCTCTCACACACACACACACACACACACGCACACACACACTCTCTCTCACACACTCACACACACACACACACACACACTCTCTCTCACACACACACACACTCACACACACACACACACTCACACACACACACACACTCACACACACACACACACTCACACACACGCACACACACACTCTCTCTCACACACACACACACTCACACACACACACACGCACACACACACTCACACACACACACACACACACTCACACACACTCACACACACACACACACACACACTCACACACACGCACACACACACTCTCTCTCACACACACACACACTCACACACACACACACGCACACACACACTCACACACACACACACACACACTCACACACACTCACACACACACACACACACACACTCACACACACGCACACACACACTCTCTCTCACACACACACACACTCACACACACACACACGCACACACACACTCACACACACACACACACACACTCACACACACGCACACACACACTCTCACACACACGCACACACACACTCTCTCACACACACTCACACGCACACACACACACTCTCTCTCACACACTCACACACACACACACAGCTGGTTGGTTGAGGCCATATGGTGGTGTGTTATGTGTGTTTGACAGATCAGCAGCTGTTTTTTCTGTATGAGTCGGTGTTAAAGTGTTTCTGCTCCAAAACATCGTGTTTTCAGCCAAAAGGTGATGAGGTGGTGACGTATGGGTCAGTCCCTGTTTATGTAACTTAATACTTCTACTCCACTACATTTGTCTGGCAGCTTTAGTTACTTTTCAGATTACAGGCTTTCATACAGGTCTGTTGGCATCAGTCTAAATCAGGTGTTCCTAGTGTGTGTCTGTGTGTGTGTGTCTGTGTGTGTGTGTCTGTGTGTGTGTGTCTGTGTGTGTGTGTGTGTGTGTGTGTGTGTGTCTGTGTGTGTGTGTCTGTGTGTGTGTGTGTGTGTGTCTGTTCTGCTGTGAGACACTCGAGCGTCACTTCAGCTGAAGAAACACGTTTGAACAAAGTGAGAAAACGTTTTCAACCAGAAGAAGAAAAAACACGACAAACATTTTAGAACTGCTGCATCAGCAGTGTGTGTGTGTGTGTGTGTGTGTGTGTGTGTGTGTGTGTGTGTGTGTGTGTGTGTGTGTGTGTGTGTGTGTGTGTCAGTCTGAAAGGCGTCCTTACGCTCACACACCCTCAGGCTCTGTGTGTGTGACAGCAGATTAAGTCACTTTATAAAAGACGTCTCGACAAACGCATGAGGAGGTTTTTGCTGATTCAGCAGACCAGATCCTTCTTTTTCCTCCTGAGATGTTTTCCTCCTTCTTCACATTTCAGGTTCATGCTGCATTTTTTTTCTCTCTTCGCTTTTACACCAACACAAAAAGAAACTACATTTCCCACCAAATTACCTTCATTTTCTGGGTTTATATAAAATGCAGAAGTTGGATTTCTAGAGAAACCATATTCAGTCTCCTCTGAATCTGAAAGTGAAACATGTTTTAAACTGTAAAAAGTGAAATTGTGACATGAAGATGTAGCAGTATGACTGGAAAACAACAGAATTTAACTCTGCAAAATGTTCTGACAAGACGACAAGAGGTGAAATTAAAATAAAAATATTAGACATCTAGAAACTCCCAAATTAAAACAGAGAAGAAAACATCAGCAAATCCCTAAATGTCCATCATTTTATTCACATACAAGAAAAAGTCTTCTTTTTTTCTAATGAAGAAAGGCATTCATTAGCTTTCTGCTTAGCATGGCAATAAAATCTTTCCTTTTTTTTTGTCTGAGAATATATTTCTGTTGGCGGTGTTCCAATTTTAATCTGGATTCGCATCAAATTACAGGTGGTTATAGTCCATGACAGGTTCTCTGAGCATGATTATTGTCGTCGTGATTGGAAAATTACTTTTCAAAATATTTATTAAAAAAATGGTGGAAAACGTAAGGCGTTATTTCCTGGCCTTTCTACCAGGATTCATGAAAACCGCCCAGTTTTCCCGGCATCCTGCTGACAAACCGACCAACGGGTGAAAACGTCCTTGATAAGTATTCTAAGGATAGTGCAGCAGGTTCTCCTCAGCGTTAATAACCCTTCATATAAACCATAAGTATCACTACTGTGTCAGTTTAACCGTTGACCACTTCATGGTCGAGAGAAAGGATGGTGACGAATCGACGGAAGCTCAAGTAATTTACTGATCGGCTCTTCAAGACTTTTCATCTTTTTTTTGTTTCACAGCAGTATTTTTTCACTTGTCGTGTATGAAAACAACTTTCTTTGAACCGTTAAGAGTTTCTTTTGCGTAACAAAACGTAACAACCTGTATATGTTGATCATATTGTCCGATGCTGGGAGTTAGTTTTTTTTTATGTTTAAAGTGAAGAAAAGTGGCTTCATGGATGAAAGTCGTTTTCATCTTGGAGCTCTACTTTACTTTCACAGACATTAACTGCTGTGACTGTTGGGAGCCTTTAAAGCTGCGACTCTCTTCAGTTGCTGACTCTCCGGTCATTCATTTTCAATGTGGCGGCTAGCTTAGCATAGTGTCACAGACAGGACAGCGGACTCTGTCGTTTCCTCTTAGTCACACAGAGAAATGACAGGCCCAGTCTAAAGGGATGTGTCCATGTTGGGAGTTTGTGTTTCTCTCAAACGACAGATTAAGTTTTAATTCGTGTTGAAGCAGCAGCTTCTCAGATTGTTCATCCTGCTGTAAGTGACAAATGTGAAGCAGGCTGAGAAGTGATGAGGATAAAACGTCTAATCCTAAAACAAAGAGGAGCTCCAGCGCCGAGCGACACAACAGGATTGCTGCCTCTGGCTCTGCTTTTCAGATCAGCCCAACACATTTATAGACGTGTCTCCATGATTCCTCGGGTTGGCTACTTCGTTTTCTGGGTACAGACCCAGTTATGCCAGGACTACCGGGAAACCAGGAATATCAGACTGACGCAGAGCGGTTTTCTAACATGGTCCCTGTGATGATGCTTGAAAACTTACTTTCTGAGTTCATTGAAAAATGAATAAAAATAAAAGCCAAAGAAAACAAAAGTACAAAAAGAATAAATTAAAAAGTGTCAGTGTTCTGTTTCTGTGCTCCCTTATGAATATTCACCACTGATTGTGTGTCAAAAACTTCATGTTTCATCTCAGTCCTTGTTCCTCCCTGCCTGGTGTCCTAGTTGTACCTGTGACAACACACACTCTTAAACACACACTCTTAAACACACACTCCAACAGCGACTGCATCCGTGCCAAGTTGGACTCCCTACAAAGAGAACTCCTCACACTGTGGGGTGGGGTAACGACACAGATAGAAAGGGGGGCGGGATCTCACACACACTCAGAGGGGTGGGATGAGGGACTAAAATGAGGGGAGGATGAGAAGGGTGGGGGAGTAGAAAGAGAGGAGACGCACTCTCTCGCAGTCAAACCATCTGTGAGGGGGACACACATTTAAGAGCCCTAAAATGTGCCGTTAAATACATCGTATTCAGCTCTGAATACAACACTGAGGCTTTAGTGTCATATAAAATTCACCTCCGGAGCCCCGAAGTTTGTCGTGACAAATGACAGAAAAGGGAGGGAATAAAGCTGGTGGTGTGTTTCTGAAGGACTTCCATTCTGCTTTTACCTTATTGTTAAACCTTCAGACAGAAACACAAAACTGTGATGAGGCTCAACTGGGAACCAATGAATTGTGCTCCAAACCGACCAGTTCCCACGTCTCCAACCAGAACAATCGATCGATTGATCTGGTTTAGTGTCATTTTCTGGACATTCAGGATAATTTGATACTGTCCTGAATAAGAAGACACACAGACACACACACACAGACACACACACACACACAGACACAGACACACACACACAGACACACACACAGACACACACAGACAGACACACACAGACACACACACAGACAGACACAGACACACACACACAGACACACACACAGACACACACACAGACACACACAGACACACACACAGACACACACAGACACACACACAGACACACACAGACACACACACACACAGACAGACACAGACACACAGACAGACACACAGACACAGACACACACACACAGACACACACACACAGACACAGACACACACAGACACACACACAGACACACACAGACACACACACAGACACACACACACAGACACACACACAGACAGACACACACACACAGACAGACACACACAGACACACAGACAGACACACACACACAGACACACACACAGACACACACACAGACAGACACACACAGACACACACACACAGACACACACACAGACACACACAGACACACACAGACACACACAGACAGACACAGACAGACAGACACACACACACACAGACAGACACACACACAGACACACACACAGACACACACACAGACACACACAGACACACACAGACACACACAGACAGACACAGACAGACAGACACACACACACACAGACAGACACACACACACACAGACACACACACGCACACAGACACACACACACACAGACACACACACACACACGCACACAGACACACACACACACAGACACACACACACACACACACACAGACACACACACACAGACACAGACACACAGACAGACACACACACACACAGACACACACACAGACACACACAGACACACACACAGACACACACACAGACACACAGACACAGACACACACACACAGACACACACACAGACACACACAGACACACACACAGACACACACACAGACACACAGACACAGACACACACACACAGACACAGACACACACACAGACACACACACACAGACACAGACACAGACACAGACACACACACAGACACACACACACACACACACACAGACACAGACACAGACACACACACACACACACACAGACACAGACACACACACAGACACACACACACAGACACAGACACACACACACAGACACAGACACACAGACACAGACACACACACACACAGACACACACACACAGACAGACACAGACACACAGACAGACACACAGACACACACACACAGACACACACACACAGACACAGACACACACAGACACACACACAGACACACACAGACACACACACAGACAGACACACACACACAGACAGACACACACAGACACACAGACAGACACACACACACAGACACACACACAGACACACACACAGACACACACAGACACACACAGACACACACACACAGACACACACACAGACACACACAGACACACACAGACACACACAGACAGACACAGACAGACAGACACAGACACACAGACAGACACACACACACACAGACACACACACACACAGACACACACACACACAGACACACACACGCACACAGACACACACACACACACACACACACACACACAGACACACACAGACACACACACAGACAGACACACAGACAGACAGACACAGACAGACACAGACACACACACAGACACACACACAGACACACACAGACACACACACACACAGACACACACAGACAGACACACACAGATAGATCCAGGACAGTGAGGAGGTGGTGGTGTTTCCCTCTGAGAGCATCTGATTGGGAAGTGTGTCGACGAATGAGGATCTCACACACTAACAGAACGTTATCGTCTGATATTCTAATTAGTACGACATCAAAACAGGAAAGAGGTCCAACGGATCCCCGCAGACTCAGAGCCAGTCCAACAGCCCCACCTTCACTCTGACTGTTTTTAGCTCCTGTGATGATTATGATGCTGATAGTGAGTCAAACCTGCGACGGTGTAACAACAACACAACACGACAGACAGCAGGAGAAACACTGAAGGTCTGTCAGCATCTTTACTGCTGACTGTCCTTTAGATTCACCTTTTTAAAGTGCTTCTAACAAAAAAACAGCTCTTTGTTTAAAATGTACTGAAATGTTTAAATCATATTTCTACGTTTATCACAAAGGAATTCATAGAAACGTCACAAAAACACCGACAGACATCAGATGGTGACTAAAGAAGACGACAGCACCACGACTCTGATGGATGTTATCATCCATGTCACCTTGTGTTTCCGGGACAGGTGCCCTACTGTCACCCTGATTCAATATTACCCTCAGAGGGGGGGAACCTTCCTCCCAGAGGAGAGCTGGTTCCCATGGGGGAC
>CM075183.1:21730280-21845280 GCA_037577475.1 Chaunax sp. Z400
CAAACATCAGCACGTTCATTGAGCAGAACGGAGGAAGTCGAGGAGGTTCACGTTTAGCGGCCAGCATCTGCTGTTTTAAAGAAAACAATCCTGCTGACCACGACGACTCCGTCCACAATGTTGAGAACTTCCCTGATGGACAGTCTTTGCTGCTGCCTTTCCACTTTCCCAGCTCTGCCTTCCATTCTTTGGCTCCTCCCACCAAGGTACTTCAATGAAATTAACTTTCTTTTGACTCCACCACTGTTGAAAAATACAGAAAGGATCTTCAGTTTGATATGGAGGGTTTTCCATTTCCACTCATTGTTTCCCTGTTTTTCAGGAGCTTGTTCCTGCTAGTAAGCTAACACAGTGTCAACAGAAGCCCAAACTGGCCGAGAGACACAGGCAGGAAGGAGGAAGAAGAGAGCAAGAGAATGATCCGATTCTGCAGCCGTCTAAACCGGCTTTAAAAAGAAAAGCAGACCCTGACAAGCCGAACCCGGCTACGTCGATATGGCGTCAGGACCCCCGGTTCAACAATGACCAAGAGGCTGACCTTCAAAGGGGAATGGCCACACAGGAAAACACCTCTTCACTCTCTTCTTTCTTAAACTCCACACTTATTCCTACTTCTTCCTCTCTTCGTCCATCGATTTCCTCCTCTCCCTCCTCTCCTCCAAAGATTTCCCAGAAGTTGCAAAGCTCCTCTTGCTACTCTCTCAATCCTCTGCCATCTTTCTCCTCCTCCTTCATCTGTCCTCTTTCTTCATCCCCCTTTTCATCCTCTCTCCATCGTCTTCCATCCTCTTCGTCCTCCCTCCATCCTCTCCCTTCTTCCCTCTGCTCTCTCCCTTCTCTATCACACGCAGGAGGTCGGAAGGGGAGAGTCTGTTGTGGCATCTGTGGGAAAAGCTTCTATGACAAAGGTACGAATGTTGTCTACACATCCAGTTCTCAGAGTGAATGTCTTGTCAAGCTTCCCAAGGTTCAGTTTGGGCAATTGATCGGGCAAGAGCAAAGAAGATCCTTCTGTTTACCCTGAACAAACTAATGGTGGCATAACGCCGTCTCAGTGTGTGCTTTTAGATAGCATGCTGATTTTGCATTAGCAAAAGAGGTGTGATGTACAGTAAATCACAGCAACGTTGGAGTCTGGTGAGAACATTTACATATGTGTCAAGCAGCACTTTGTAAGCATGGTAAGGAAGCTAACGTGTCTCCCCATTTTCGATTGATATTCTTCCTGTTTGAGTCAGCTGCTAACTCCTACGAGCTTCTTTACAATTTTCCCAGTTGTGGGTCAAAAACTTGACATGTTGTCAAAACCTCCTGTTCCACTGCTTTGCCTTCTAGCTCCTTTCATACAGACATTGATTCGGCATTGTTTCTACCTCCACTGGTGGCTTAGAGGCCCATTACACCTCCATTACTTTTATACAGAACCGTGAGACGTAGCTACAGTCCTGCCTTGAACAGGCTGCATGAATGAGGCAAATGTCTTGCTAGCCGCTGATGTGTGAAGTCAGTCATTTGGCGCCAACTTAAAAGAGCAAAATTTCTTTCTGCAGGAACGCTAAAGATCCACTACAACGCTGTGCACCTGAAGATCAAACATCGCTGCACGGTGGCCGGTTGCACCATGGTGTTCAGCTCGCTGCGCAGCCGAAACCGACACAGCGCTAACCCAAACCCACGGCTACACACAGGTGCTAGCAGAGAGGCACATACCCACAGTCACCTACACACAAGTCTACACAATGAAACACAGATACCCAAGGACAGAAAAGCTTGCAAAAACATACACAACACTCACACACATGTGTGCAGGGAGACAGAGATCAGCAACACACCTTGGAAACAGGAGGATGACACACACACACCAGTACATTTACACACCCTGACAAATGGGTTTAATGGTCATGCAACCTCCCAACATGACTACCAGGACACCACACCCCCTCAAGCTGACTCCCCTCCTCCATCTCCTCACTCTGTACCCTCCACTCTGATCCAAGGCACCAACCAGAGCTTCGC
The DNA here is from genome assembly GCA_037577475.1 of Chaunax sp. Z400. Taxonomy (NCBI): domain Eukaryota; kingdom Metazoa; phylum Chordata; class Actinopteri; order Lophiiformes; family Chaunacidae; genus Chaunax; species Chaunax sp. Z400. Next base: position 21,732,297 of record CM075183.1, read on the forward strand.
CTTGAGTGACTCCAGATCTGACCTGCATCCCCAGGCCTTTCCTCTCCCTCTACTCATGCCAACTTATGCTTCGTCTCTGGTCTCACCTCCCTCCCTCGTCCCTCTGGTTGTTCCTGCAGTGGAAAAAACCAAACGCGGTCGACGCTTGCTCAACCTTCACACCAAACAAGTTGCACCTGCTTCCATCCATTGCCCCGACCCCGACGCAGTCTCAAGCTCCAACAGTCGGCCTGTGTCTCGTGACTATGGTGTCACAGATGGAAAACAAAGAAAGGCTTGCACAAGTCCACCGACCAGTCAGCAGCAGCAGTGGGAGTCTGTTGAGCCCATGCCAAAGAAGAAGCCCAGGAAGTCGAGCATGCCTGTGAAAATAGAGAGAAAGAAGGCGGAGGAGGGTGGAAACAAGGAAGAGGAGGAGAACTGAAGACCTGCAGCGTGTTCTCGGGATCTAATCAGTAAAAAATAAGCATGATGTAAAGAAAAAAGATGTCAGGAAGTTGTGTTGATACTCTGCATGTTCAAACTGACCCTCATTAAAGAAGAAGCCCTCAGAAAACGAGGACTGATACTAAATCATGTTTTAGAAACTGGAGTAAAAACAGGTCTTTAGGTTTGCAAGGAGAAAAGATGGAGGTCAAATTTAGTGTCAAAATAAAAGCAGCAGAAACATGTTACTGAGCTCAACAAGACTTTAGTCCTGTGGTCACAGAGAGAACCGCAGCTGTATGTAAACTACACAACACTGGTCAGCACCTCCACACAGGAGCTCGTGTTTCAGAAGATCACCTTTTTTTAGGTAACAACATGAGTTCTCCTCTGTTCTTCTTTAATTTTCTCTTTTTTAGACCAATAATTGTCCGTCTCATAGTCTCTGCTGATCAACCATTACTTTCTCTGCATTGATAAATGTGTATTGACCAGCATGCTGCTCTGTGAAAGGGCTCCCCCTTGTGTTTGTTGTGTGTTATTGCAATAATATCTGTAATAAAAACTACATACCGTACGTTAAACTGAGTCCCGCTGTCTGTCTTCTAGTTAAGTAGGATTTTAAATGTACTTAATTTTACCTGTAATCGAGTATTTTCCACATTATTTTTACTTTACGTTTTGTCGCATACGTTGTAGTGTGTGTGTTTTTATTTTCTTGTGATGATATCTGATTGCATCTTTATGTTTTAACATTTAATACTCTTGTAATATTTAATACTCTTGTACTTGTTCATGCAGCCCAAATTCTCTTAAAACACCAACGAAGGAGGAGGAGGAGGAACATTTGTCTCAGGTCTCTGTTTCTACCCGGGTGACATTTATTCTCTCACGGAAGCAGGAAACTTGAGCCGATCGTAAACAAAAGGATTCTCTTCTCAAACTGTGGCGATAGTTTAAAGAGAAACTCGGTCGAAAAAAAGTAGTAATCAGTAAAATGTCTAAAGGCGAGCTTCTGAAAGGATTTGTTACCGAGAGACTCGCCGCTGCCACCCAGGAAATCTTAGGGGCCGTTGACAGAATCGTAGCCGGATATGAGGAGGAGGCTTTGGGTTTCAGACAGGAGATCGAGCGGCAGAGGAGGCAGCTGGAGGCTCTCCTGCAGCCACTCAGCGAACCAGGTCGGCCATTAATTTACCCGGTTAAATCTGGTTTGTTGTCATGGCGCATATCGGACTCCATTTAAATTTATTTTAATTTCAAATTACTTCATACAGAGAAAGTTTCATCCACCAGCTTACAAAACTAAAACGAGCCTTCTATTAACGTGACTTACTGTTGAATCCGGCTCTACTGCAACTTACTAATAAGCTCATTATTTTTTTTAAATCAATAGGAATCTCCAAATTATTCAAGCCCCAAATGTAGACTAGTAGTCAGTAAAAGTAGCATTTTGTGTTATATCTTGGAAAAAACACCTGTAATATCTGCTGTATTGATTTATTTAAACTGTTCTTGTGTGATTTGATTATTAACATCTGCTCAATAGTAGATTTAATCAATAAACCTGATATTAAATGGCCGTTGAGTAATAAGGAATAATGATAATAATAGTAATATTTTAATCAAGCTCTTGTCACACAATCGTTTTCAGATGTGAAGCGTAGCAGGAGCCTCGGGCCTGTTGAGGAAGAGGAAGGTGAAGATGAGAGGAAGTCTGATCAAACTCCATCAAGGTTCCTCTTTAAATAAACACTATTCTCATTTAGTTCATGTACATTAAAGAGATTCAAAAATTTAAAACAACCTAACATTTTAATGTGTTTTCATATTGTTAGTGACTGACTCCTAAAATTAAGCTGAAGTCAATCTTCTTCTTTCAGGTCTTTTCAGCACATAAAGAGGAAGCCTGGCAGACCTCGGATCAGTGAAACCCAGACTCATGTAGATCTCAGGATCTGGATCCTGCAGGACTCTCAGACCGATGTGCTCTCAAACAGCAGTAGGTGTAAATTCATTTACTGGGAAGTGAGGAGGGTTTCTGATTGTTTCCAGCAGTGATCTGGTTTAAAGGGTCAGTCCATTTAAATCACTATTACGAATCAGAGGTGCAAAAAAAAAACAGTATACTGGTACGGCATACCAGTCAATACGTATTCCATTACGTTTCACAAAAACTGGTACATTCCTTAACACATATGGTCACTTCTGTTGTTTTTATATCTTTCTGCTGTCAGTTCTTCAGAAATGTCCGATGCTGAGGCTGAAGTGTCCTCCAGGCCTGCAGGAAGCAGACTTTCTGGACTTACTGAAGTCCACCTTCCCTCAGCTGGCTGGAGACGACAAACATTTTGACATGTTGACTGCCGACGACGGTCAGAGTTTACAGCCACTGAACGTCAAGTCAGTGACGCCAGAGGAAATCCACAGAAACATCAGCTCCACAGCAGGGGGGGCATCAGCACTCTACATCAGACTGAAGGTAACTTGTCTCAGTTTGTTGGCTGCTGGCTTTAAAGATAAAGAATGGATTCGTTTCCTGCTGTTAAGAAGTTTTTAGTGTCACGATTGATTGTAAATGGAAGCTTTATTTTTCCAGACACCAAAGGAACAGCAGGACAATGTTCTTCAGACAAAACACGGTGAAGACTCTGCCATGCTGCTGTGTGACGAAACCAGACCTCAAACTAGGTGATACAAAATGAACTAGAATGGATCCCAGTAGACCACATACATCCACCAACAATCCTACACATCTGTTTAGATCCCCTGACCCAGGTCACCTGTGCCCATTTCTCAACTTAGAGACTAAATTAAATGACACAGAGTTCAACTGATGCATGAAATCCTAAAATGATGATGTCATATCTGTTATGTCATATCTGGATATGTTGAGACTAAACATAGTTTGCTAACAGAATGCGAACGTGTTTTGTCTTGTGCTGGCACCCTGCTAAAATCCTATCCTTTCAGCATTGCTTTTTGCTGCTCTGTCACAACATCTGTCTAAATGTTGACAGTCCTGGTCCAACATACCCAACCCTAACCTTCAACCTCATCTCTTCTTTACCCCCTAAATCTTTACTCTTGGTTCCCACAGCAGCCCCGTTCAGCAAGTCGAGGGCAGCAGAGTGGGCGGCCTTGTGTCCAGCAGCTCAACGTCACAACAACAAGAGATGGAAACAGTCCACGCTGATGATGAGGATCATGGGATATCAGAAGCATCTGCGGCTGAGAATAACGACGACATCTACAGGGAGGAGGAAGAGCTGAATATCAGCAATGACAATTGGAAACCAGACGAGAGCAATGAGCTGAAAGGAAGTGACCCTGAACTTCAGTCAAAGGTCCCTGAGACAAAGACGGAGAACAGCGATGTTCTCTCCTGCAAAGTCTGCGGAGCTCCACACCAATCAGAGGTGGAGTTTGCTAAACACGCCTGGAGTCACGTGGAAGATCCAGGAAGTGTTTGTGGAGTGTGTGGAGAGATTTCCGTTGAGTCGTTGAAGGTTCATCTCGAGAGTCACCACAGAACCAACGACGGAGAGTCTTTCCTCAGCATCCTCAGCTTTAATGAGCATGTGGCCGCCCACTCAGAGGAGAGATCTCACAGCAGGACTCACAGCAACAACAAGACATTCCTTTGCGGTGTGTGCGGTAAATCCCTCAGCGACTACAGATCTCTAACGCGCCACAAGATGACCCACTCTGGGGAAAGACCTCACGGCTGTCAGATCTGCGGGAGGCGTTTCAAACTCCCCGGAACGCTGAGACAACACGAGAAGATTCACACAGACAGAGAGAGATCATACCTCTGCGACGTTTGCTGCAAAATGTTCCTGACAAGCAAGCAGCTGCAGATCCACATGAGAACGCACACTAATGACAAGCCGTACCACTGCGGCGAATGCGGCAAGGGCTTCACCACCAAAGGACCTTTGACGATTCACATGAGAGTCCACACCGGAGAGACGCCGTACCGCTGCCCGGACTGTGGCTGGTCCTTCAAGCGCAAGGCTAATTTGGATAACCACATAAGAGTCCACTCAGGCAGCAAACCGTTTGTTTGTGGGATTTGTGGGAAAGCGTGTGCTCGCAAAACGTACCTGACAGTCCACATGAGGACCCACAACGGGGAGAGACCATACAAGTGTATCCTATGTGACAAAGCCTTCACTCAGAGTCACTGTCTGAAAACACACATGAGGAGCCACCTGGTGACAGAGGCTGCAACTTAAACACTTCCTATTTATACTTTCCCTTCTTTAAATTGAGATGTGAGGGTTTGAATTTTATGTCTGTTTAATTTAAGATTTCGTCGAGTTATTTAAACTCTACTAAAACTGTGCAATGACAACAGTCTTATTAGTTCATTTCATGTCACACAGTGCAAGATGGCTCTCATGAAACCTTTGGCACAATCTGTGTAAAAATTAAACAATCTCAATTTTGAGTCTGTATGATGTAAAAAACTTACTGTGAGCCAATGGTTTGAAATTAAATGCCATCATGCTAACGATAAATAATTTGTCAAGCCATGTTTATGTGCTGCTACTATTTAACTATCAGTTCACTGGTAGAATGTTTACACTGTTCACCTTCTTGGATTAGCATGTCAGCATGCTAACATTTGCTAATTAGCACTACCTGCTTTTATTGTATAACTGAATTTACTGCATTTAGAGCAGCCTGGTTAATGCCACCATCATGGCACATTAACATGTATAGTTTCAGTAACTGCCGACTTCGTCTTCATGTTGGATTACAGTTGTGTTCATGCCTAATCTCCAAGGTGATTACGCACATGGAGCAGCGTAGAGAGTCCAGTCGCCATACAGAAGTAAATCACGTCTTTTGAAAAGGGAAAAATGGATTTAAAGTAAATACAAATACAACAATTTAAAGTTGTAAGTCCCTTCCCTGCACACAAATATAAAACAAGCAGAGTACCACTCCCCAGTGTGAGACTTTCAAGGTTGAGAATAAAAATCAGAATTTGGCACAAACCCATGTTATTCATAGGAGACTTTATAGAGATGAAAGTCAGAATTCTGACTTATTGGTAATTCTAACTTTATTCTAAATTCCTTTTTAATCCACATGAGGGTGCTGTTGCACCGATCATTGAGAGATTAAGCCTGCAAAGCCAAAATATATAGCATATGTATTAAATGTAAGGCTTGTAAGACAGCAGTATGTGGAGGAGACAAGTGAAACCTTATTAGACTCAAACAGCATATAATAATGCAGAATAATAATTATAAGACAAAGTAAATAAAGTCAGAATTCTGACTTTCATGTCTTTAAAGTCTCAGATAATGTTTGTTATTTAAGAAAACATTTAAAGTCTCAGAACAGGAGCCCTTAACCTTATTTATCATATTCCATTAAAATATGATATAATTCTGTTCAGTCTGGCTCTGTCCTCCGGGCTCCAGGGGTGGAGAATGTGAGGAAGCAGTGCTGATGAAATATTAATTATACTTTAAGATTTTTAGAGACTTCTGACACACGATGAAAGTTTAACAGGTATTTTTTATCAGAGGTTTATCTTTAACTGTTTATCTTATCTCGTAGTTTAGCAGCTTGTTTGTGTAATATTGTGTTTTTCTGTCATCTACCTCATGTCTGTGTATGTTGTGTCTCCTTTGTGATTTGCTTCTGCAACTCTGCAATCTCCCGTTGGTGAACAATAAAGTCTCCATCTATACATCCATTGTCTTTTAAAAACATTTTTATTAATGTCCAACCCTGTCTTTCAGAACTGAACCCAAGCCCCAAAAGCACAACTCTACATACAAACCATAGTCTTTACTTCAGAGAAGGACGGCACAGAGAAAATCCAAAAAGTTGGCAAACTGTCCAATAAAATGCAGGCAGGGTCAAAACTGAAGTAAACTTACACAGGAACACTAGAGGCTGGCTGGTGAGGACGACATGAGGGAACATCACAAACTGGTACACAAAGCAGAAACACAGACTGGTTCACGCAGGATTATGAGACACAGGTGAAAACAATTAGATAATCACACCTGAGGGAAAATGCAGACGAAAGCTAAAAGGAGTAGAAAGGTGAAAGAAAGAGAAACCAGTATGAGACAGGAAATACACCAGTACAAAAGGAGAGGGACTGAAAACAGGACTAAACAGACAGGGAAGCAGCATAAGTCAGTCGGTTCCTCCCATAGGAGATGGATGAATGGAGGTTATGAAAGGAGGTAAGAGGTAATAATCTTTTTATCACATTGCCGCTGATTATCTTAAATCAACGAGAACAACTGATGCCCCACTGCTTGGAAAAACTCGGTTTGTGCTGATAACCTCTATCACAGCAGAAGAATAGCAGAATGACATAAAATGATGACAACCTATGATTAATTAATGTAACTTTTTGCTTTATTGAGAATTTGCAATTCAGTTTGATTGGATTTGAAATCACATGAATACTAGAGCATCGTCAGCATACGTTAGCATCATTAGATTTAAAGAGGTTAATACACAGAATGCAGTCACCATGTTCCAGATCAGTTGTTCTGCCACATGTTTAAGAAATACATCTGGTGGAAGTTTAACAAGAAGCATTTATTGCAGTAAAATAAGAAGTGTTTGTTTGCAGCGGTTATCCTCAAACACACTGGTCCAACTGCTGTTATTCTAACACAAGCATCAGTTGGTGATGATCACATCTTCTTGGCGCACACAAATTGATTAATCTTTGAGCATTTTGCGTCATTCCATTTCCCCCACCCTGAAAATTCAAAAAACAAAATCATAATCAGTAGCATCACAGTAGTCAGTGGTTTATCAAACACAATGTTGGCATTCAAACAGGATGACGTTTCACAGAGGTGGTCGCATTTCCTGGTTTGGTCTTGTTCATAAAAAATTTGTGAACTAAGCATTGTTTGGTCAAAAGATAGCATACAGGCTACATTAGGCATGGGTAGGTGAGTAGAAGTAGATGTTGTGAACTGGAAGCAGTTACTTTACAGTCCGAGATGCTAGCCGCAAACGGAGTTTCTTGGCATACACTGCGATTTTAGAAATGCTGTTTAATTTCAACTCAGGTTGTATGAGTAAATTGCAACGTGAAGCCAATACTCAAACTGTATGGTTTGAATGTCAGGCCATGTTTAAAAGAGGCCCATCGGGCCTGTGGGGACTGGTCTGAGTATCGACAGCTGTCGATAAAAAATTGTTTGGAAGCTCCTCCAAAGTCGGTAGCCCTTTGTTTACCAAAGAAGAAGCAGAGGTTTGTTTGCTAGCAGAGGGTTCACTATGACATCGGAACATCTCATCATGAAACATCTAATAAAGAGACGTCTGTGTATTTAGACTCTCAGGGGGCCTGGAAGATGTAGGCAGTCTGGTTTGTTGATTTTGCAGAGAGAATCTGAGCCAAGCTAGCTACCTTTTACTGTACAAGAAGCTAACAGCAAAACCAAAATTTTGGACATCAAAAATTTTGGACGTCAAAAATTCATCTGACTGTCCAATGGCCGGTCCGGAGCAGTTGATCAGGATGTGATCACTCCTCTCCCCCGTCTATACAATGCACGACAATCAACACCTGGCAGAATGAAATGAGTTGTGCGGTTCAAAAACCGGGTCAAGAGGCTCAAATCATTCGGTGTGTGTCCAGCTTTAAGCTTTTCTAATGTGAGTCAAATTGTGCAGCAGAATACGTTGATGTAAACATGACTATTTTTACTGAAATAGAACAATCCAAATTTATAAAGTTTTAAGCAAAGTAAGTTAAACAAGTGTTTTTACTTTTTTGATTCGTTCGTTGGGTCTAAAGGCTCATTTATGCTCCCTCTATGTACGTAAATGGATACGTCCGTACATAAACTGTCCATCCATTGACCTGTACATACTTCCATACGTCGTCTACGTCGACATTGATACAACAGCAGTGGGGCAGTGAAGTTTCAAAATAATAATAATAATAATAATGATACCTTTATTAGTCCCACATGGGGAAATTCTTTCTCTGCATTTGACCCATCCCTGAGGAGCAGTGGGCTGCCACTACATGCGGCGCCCGGGGAGCAAATTGGGGTTCAGTATCTTGCTCAAGGATACTTCAACTTGTGGACTTGCAGGGGCTGAGGATCGAACCACCGACCTTTTGTTCCGTGAACGACCGCTCTACCCCCTGAGCCACAGCCGCCCCAGTTTCAACAACAACAACAAATATGGTGACGGTCAAAGGAGGTTGTGATAATGTACCTAGTAAATACAGAGCGTTAAAAGCAGAGGTAACGATGTACTCAGTGGTGGTCTGTGAGGTCATGAAATACATCGAGACATGAGGACGGTGAGTTTTTTTACACGTTATCACATCACTTATTTTCTTCTTTCTTGTTTCCGTACATATTTGTCGTGCCCTGCTTGAATTGTAGCTACACTGCCATCATCCATTTCTGGTCGTACTGCTCCGTTTCATCCATCTCATCCGTATCCGTAAGAAACGGACGTGACGTTAAAGGTGTCCGATTACATACGGAGTGAATGCAGAAGACGTACGGAGGGCCCTGTCCGTCTCCGTAACCGTCTTTAACATAGAGAGCAATGGGCCTCATATGTGCTGTATAACAACAAATGTGTTTGTGTGACTGGTTCATCGTTGAGGTCAGGCTCAGACATTTTTATATGTTCAATAGTTTTATTTATGTCCTTCACCCATTCTTACATCTTTAACCTCTTTCTACTTTTCTTTTGACTTACTTGGAAAGTTCATTTCGCCGCAGTCCTCTATAAAGTCAGTGTTGTTTGGTTCCCCGTCATACCAGAACGTGTAATCAAATGGAGTTCCATCAGTCCATCTGAAATATCCCTTAAAAACACGAAGGTGATGATCAGTGATGACATGTGACACACATACAGTTTTTAGTATCCAGTACGGACGATGTCTGCACTTATGATGAAGATCCTCAGCTGTGTCCACATGAGTGAAGCACTCATGTGGACACAGCTGAGCAATGGGTGACATCATCCAAATCTGCTTTTTTATTTGTTTCCACCCACTCCCGTTTTATGATGGCACCAACATGGACGTCTCATGAAACTATCTTCCTTCCAGTTGTACAGGTTTAAATGCAGAGGTATAGACTCTCTCAATGCTTTTTAGTACCTGCTTTGACTGGTCAGAATGTCTACTGTACAGCCGAAACTTTCATTTACAACCTCGAAGAGCAACTCCCCCATCAGTAAATACACTAACCCACCCATCCGTCTGCTGTCTGCTAACATATTCACTGCTTACCTGTGATCTTTCAGCTCCAATCCAAAATGGTTGGGGAGCAACGTTGAAACGGAAGCTCAAACAAAGCACGTTAAACATCTCGTCATTGTTGTGCATTGACACCAGTTCACTTTTTAAGGAGTGGCAGAAGTCCTGAAATTAGACAGATAATTAAACCAGAGTTTGTCGTCAGAGCTTTATCATAACTGTCGGAACAAGATGGAGATTTCTGATCTTTTCCTGATGTCTCTCTGTGTGTTTGCGTCACCTTTGCCTCACTGAAGGTTTTTGGTTCTTCGAAGTATTTAGCACAGCGTTCCTTATCAATGCGGCTCCATCCGTCACCGCATGGCTGAGTGAGGTCACATATGCCCCTTTTATACCCAGCTGTGGAAACACAAATGATTTCATGAACCGTTTTCTGCGGTTTGTTGTTATGTTATTCATTGATTTATTGTGTCTCTGTTCAGGTCTACCTCTTACAGTAGCCAGACAGCACACCAACAGCAGGACAGCAGCTGGACCCATGGCTTAGGAATCACTACCTCTTAGAGCACCACAGCTGGAATATGACCTGGAAAACTGGTATTTAAAAGAGTGAATGTCAGAAATAGAATTTCAATCGGCAGGACTCAGGTGATCAAACATAATCAGTACATCCAATTAATTCACCCCCTTAAAAATAGTTTGACTTCTATGATTTTTGGACATATTTGCTCTCTCTGAGAGTTAGATGAGAAGATTTAAAAGCCCTGTTATGTTTTAATCGTATATGAAGTAAATATGAACAGCCACAACATGTAGTTTCTATACTTTGTTTTCCATAGAATAAAAACCAAACATATAATTTATTATTTAAATGATATCATACTTCATAACATTCAAACAACATTTAAGCGCTTGAGAAATGCACCTCATTTTTTGCTTCTTTTTATTGCATCTAAAAAATGCCGATATAGTTTGTGGCGTCCCACAGGGGTCCATTCTCGGACCTCTGTTGTTCAGTCTGTAAATACTGCCACAAAGCCATATCATTTTTATGGACCCACCTAAATTGCTATGCGTGTGAGTGTAAACATGTTGACAACTATTCCCAGTTAAAAGAGTAGTTTGACATTGTGAAAATCAACATATATAAATGTGAAGCTGCAGCCAGAAGGATGTTCACTTAGCTTAGCTGATAGAATAGAAACAGATGGCCTGCCTCTATTTAAAGGTTAAAAAAATCTGCCTAAAGGCCCCCTGAGATCATGTTAACATGTTGGTCAACACATGAAAACCATGGATGGATGGATAGCAGAATAAACAATATAACACATAAATCAGTGAGTTATGTTTTCATGTTTCCATCCTGTATTTCTGCTGTGAAAGGAGGTTCTAAAAGGATAAACTGTAAACTGTAGAGATTAAAGTGCAGCCATAGATCAGCTGCAGCATCTTCATGTAATAATATCCTAAAAGACGCAGAGAAAAAGAAACTCACCACTGATGTGTTCCTTTTTCTCGATGCTCCTCTGATGGTTCGATAGTTCTTCCTCTCAGTTTTACAGTTAACACTCATGCCCTGTAGACATGCTGATGTTCTGCCAATATCATCAGATGGCATATTATTTTGTATTAAGACAAACAAAGAAGCAAATATTTTATTTGAAGGTGTGTGTGAGAAGAAATTCAGCTGGAACTCACTTCGATATAGTTAGTGTTATTTTATTTGCAGCAACTTTCTTATCCTACATCTCTTCTTCTACATCTCTTATCCTACATCTCTTATCCTACATCTCTTATCCTACATCTCTTCTTCTACATCTCTTCTTCTACATCTCTTATCCTATATCTCTTATTCTACATCTCTTATCCTACATCTCTTATCCTACATCTCTTCTTCTACATCTCTTCTCCTACATCTCTTATCCTACATCTCTTATCCTACATCTCTTATCCTACATCTCTTATCCTATATCTCTTATCCTACATCTCTTCTTCTACATCTCTTATTCTACATCTCTTATCCTACATCTCTTCTTCTACATCTCTTCTTCTACATCTCTTATCCTACATCTCTTATCCTACATCTCTTATCCCACATCTCTTATCCCACATCTCTTATCCTACATCTCTTATTCTACATCTCTTATCCTACATCTCTTATCCTACATCTCTTATCCTACATCTCTTATCCTACATCTCTTATTCTACATCTCTTATCCTACATCTCTTATCCTACATCCCTTATCCTACATCTCTTATCCTACATCTCTTATCCTACATCTCTTATTCTACATCTCTTATTCTTATTTGATTACCTCCACCTAGGGAGGAGGTTATGTTTTTGCCGCCGTTGGTTGGTTTGTTGGTTTTTTAACAGGATTGTTTAAAAACTAATCAATGGATTTTAATGAAATTTTCAGGAGATGTCGGAAGTGGCCCAAGGAAGAATCTCTTAGATTTTGGTGGTGATCCGGATCACCGTCTGGAGCCAGGAATAAAAAATACAAACATTATTATAGGATTAAACTGCCACATGTACACTTGTAATGTAAAGAGTCTCCATCCTGACAAATGTATCTAATTGATTCATGTCCAAATAACAGCTTATGAATTTCAACAACACATTTCCCCGTTTTAAAATACTTCCTGTTCTCCTGCCTGTTTGTGTGTCTTTGTAACAACTCTTAAAGTGTTACAAGTGTCAGTTACCTGTTGTGGCGTTACAGTTTATTTATGTGAGATGACAATATGAACAACTAACAGCCACAATAAATAAAGCTTTTAGTAAATTGCAAAGATTTTGTTTTAATTTTTCCTATAAGACTTTCTAATGACTTCGTTCAGAGGGTTGCATCATGGGACTTTTGCTTTGGAGTGAAATGCCAACATGGGGAAACTGAGCAGCCTTGGCAGAGGTCTGCGCTCTCCGAGTGCTTTCTAGTTTTTACTGTGTTATCTTTTTTTGTTTATCTTTTTATTATCTTAACTATCTTTTATTGTTGTTTTAGGCTCCAAACAATGGTGTGAATTTGTCTATGAAATCCATCCTTCCATCCATCCATCATCCTTCCATCCACTCTTCTTTCCTTCCATCCATCCACCCTTCCTTCCTTCCTTCTATCCTTCTTTCCTTCCTTCCATCCACCCACCCTTCCTTCCCCATTACTGCTGATGCTACACCAAACTGTAGCTCCCTCTCATGCCTCATATTCCCATCACTTGTGAACATTCCTCCTTTGCTTGAGGCAACAACTCCTCCCAGCCTGTGGGGCTCTTTGGTGTCATCAATCGGTTGTGTGTGTTTTATTAAAGATTGACAGACCATGGACAGCAGAGTCCCTTTTACAGTTAACACTCATGCCCGGTAGACATGCCAATGTTCTGCCAATATCATCAGATGATTTATTATGATGTATTAATACAAACAAAGAAGCAAATATTTTATTTGAAGGTGTGTGTGAGAAGAAATTCAGCTGGAACTCACTTCGATGCAGTTAGCGTTATTTTATGTGTTTAAAAAAATATTGGATGTCTTTGTGACATATGGCACAAACTGGCACATTTTTAAAAACCAATGTCAGTTACAACCTTTACTTTAGCCCCATTTCCACTGCCTAGTGCCAACTCGACTCAACTTTTTTGCATTTAGCTTTTCTAAATAAACACCACAGAATAAGATCAGCAGCAAATCTACATTGGAGGATTGTTAATAAATTCAACAGAGTCTGCAGCACCAACAAAACTGGTCAGTCTGACGTGTTTTTGTTGTTGTTCTGGGCATAGTAGGCTGTTTGCTGTCTGTGTACGAGAATAAGGCTGGCAGGAACCGTAATAGGCATGCACGAAGCAGGGTTGTGTTGTCATCGTTTTTTGCCAGAGTTGCGTTTTGCCCGTTACACGACACTGATATGGTGGAGTTTCTAAAAATTTCCACTCTGGAGCCTGTTTTGAAAAGTTTGCGGTTTCAGTCCCCAAAAACGCTGTTCTTGTACAAACGGACGGCCAAAACGCAAAAAAAGGCTTCAGATTTTTGGTGAAACGGTTGTCGTGTACAGTCCTGTCCTGTCTTAAACAGGCTGTGTAAAAGGGGCTGTAGCCTTCAAAGATCCATCATGGGCTGATCTTTAATTTAAAAGTGACTTTTTCGAGCATTGGGAACAACCAAACGTGGGCCCTCTAGTCCCGCATTTATTAATGGATCCAACTGCCTTCCACTTTATATGTACTGAATAAAGTCAGAGACTCACTCGACTCTTTACTTTTCTTCTGATAGGTTGGTGGTTCTGATGGCAATGTACGTTTGCGCAGCGCTTAGGCCTACAACCCCCTGACCAACACTTGGCACGCAGAGTCCCCCATGTTTCTCTCCTGTAGAAACTTTGGCATTGATAACAAGCTCTTTGTTGTCGGGGGCTACAGCCACGGCTTCACCACCAATACCATTGAGTGCTACGATGTAAGTACCGATCAGTGGTTTGAGGCTTGTGGCATGGAGATTAGTGTTGGCCACTATAAAATACCTGATTATGGTTTTCATTTCTCTCCTCAGATGTTTAATCGTCTGCTTTTGCTCTGCTTGGTAGCATTCCATAGCGGGTTTTTTTTGGCCAAGTTGTAGGTGATGTCTGTCAGTGGGTCGACTTTCTTTTGTGCATTTCCCACTTGAACAACTTTGAGCATCACTGATCTTGGGCCATTTGATTCTTTCCTTCAAAGTCTTGGGTGTGCATCTCATACCAGGTGGGCCGTATGTTTTCTTGTGTAGATGCAGGTGCTGAGAGATGTCCAGGACTGGTGTACCTCTTGCCCAGTGCTATCCTGCATCTCACCAGACCGAATCTCTGTGGGCTGCGCATGAATCGCTCCCTGTACACACCCAGCCTCTGATGAATCTCCAAAACACTTTGCAAGTCATATTCTTTTATGATAATGTTTTGCAGTAAATTTAATCAGGTAAATGTAGTTTTCATATTATTGTGCCACAGGGAGGTCAGATCGCAGGTCAGAGCACCACAGTTTGAATATCAAGTCAATCGTCTTTGCATCAGTTTGTCATCTGAGGACATGATCTGAACAGTGGTTTCACAAACAAATCACAAACAGTAAATAAATGAGATTTATTCCTTCATTTAGACACATTGATGTTGTACATATTATGTTATACAATATCAATGCAGTATACTACATTAGAGAATAATATAAAAATATACTGCAAATGTATAGAGTATAAAAATGCACATATAAGTTCATAATCTTAAACAAAATAAAATGTCCTAAAATAATTCATTTCCAAATTTTAAATAAAAATCTAAGAAAAGGTGAACAGGTGAGTTTAATATCTTTTTTTTCAGATTGACCTTTTTTTTAAAAATAATTCTTAAACCAAAATTATATGCATTACAAAATATAAATCAATTAATATACATTCAAATCCATACCTTTGCATCTCTTGACATTATTTTAACCTAAAATCAGTCAGCAAATGTGTCTGTTTGTGTGTGAATGGCTGGTGTAATCACATCATTTTTAATTACCCACCATATTTTCCTCACAAGACCACAGAGTGCAAATATTTTATATTTCATTTACAAGACAATCAAGGATGTGTTTGGCCCAATAATCAATGCAGAGTAAGGCTAATTAATTCTTAACATTTTTAGCCGGTCTGGTCTGTAATATCTTAGAGACTTTTCGATGGATCCCCATCTTAGTCTGTTACATTTATTTTAAACATTACTTTAATGTTATTCTGCCGATTCAGAGCTGCAACATAGTTTTTTTACACAGACGATACTATTTTTTATAACAATGAATCCACTACAAGCTACATTCTTCATTATCTTCACTCATTCCCTCTTCATCATTTCCTTATTAGTTCATATAAGTCAGAGTTCATGTCATTCTCTACGTTAAAACTTTAGTGTCCATATCTTTTCTCCTGACTCATACGAATACCTGAATTATTTAATCAAATTATTCGAATTAATTTGAGATATTTACCTTTGTTTTTATTTGAGACTTACCATATGATTCTAACTGTCACCCTGATTCAGTGTTTCATTTACAACATTTTAATTTTCCTTCCCGGTGTAGAAACAGCAGAGGTAACACTAATCTGCTGGGCAGAGAGAACCACATTGTGGACAAAGTCAACACACAGGTGTCAATATGTACAAATGAGACGTCTATTACATTGTAAAGCAGATTTCCCATCACCCTTAACAATATTATTACCATTATAGCCATGATGGTGTGGAAAGCCCTCTGTTTTGATTGGTCAACACTCTCCCTGGTCCCACCCACCTCCCCCGGCCCTGGACGCTTGAGAGCACAGAGAACCGAAACACTGAAAAATGAGATGACAACTAAAAACAAAGCCATGATGCAGAAATATGAAATCAAATTGACCACTTCGCTGCACAGAAAATATAAAGTCAGCCAGCTGAAGCTCAGCAGCCAAACACATCCAATGCTGATGGTTCTAATCCTGACCCCTCGTGTCTGTCTGAGGCTCAAGTAGGTGATGGGATGAACCACAGCCAGGTAGCGCTCCACACAGGTCAGGAGGTGACACAGAGTGTGTCCAAGTGAGGCGAGAGACCAGACGCAAAGTCCTACTGTCATCATCTGTGGAAGGGTGATGTAGCCGCCACAAAAAAAGACGATGAACCCCAAGATTTCAGCCATTTGCATGATGATGGAGTGATGGACGAAGAGGTCAGATGCAGATGTGGAAATGGAGCGTTGTTTCCTCCGCTGCTGGAAACCCAGGTAAAGGACGAGGACGGGTAAAGGGAGGAGGAGGATGTAGGCGATGGAAATGGTAGAGAAGACATAGATGGCCATTTCAGATGTGTAACATGTGTTCAGAAGAGGATGGAAGGAGTCAAAGGAGAAGAGGGTCAGAGGAAGATGGGAGATGTCAGAGAATGAAGAGGAGTTGACTGACATGTTTCTACACAGTACATGGAGGTCTGAAGAGGAGGAGAGTCAGAGGGAACAGAAGAGGAGGTGAAGAGACACAGAATGATAAAATGAATAAATGCTGTTATGGAAGGTTGCTCAGAAATCAGATTAATTTTTAATGATACATTTCACAACATTCCATAAAGTCTTTGAACTGAAACCAGTGACGGAGGGTTTGGTTCATTTCCATTCATCTGATCGAGCAAAAATTTACTTAAACTAGTTTTATGTGGAGGAAGAAAAAAAAAACGTCATAAAATGTTCTTAAATGACTCAAGTTTAAATTCAATATATAAGAAAATAAAACAACAAATCAAAGAAAAAAATTCAACAGTGAACACATTAATAACTAAATATAACTGTCTAGCTCCATCTTTAACTTGTGTGTTTAAACACCAACCTCAGCAGAGTTTCTTCATCATCATCTTCCTCCTGCGTCTCTAAACTCTGACTGCTGCTCACTGGAGTCCGATGCAAATATCTCTTCATATGTATCTGTGATTTAGGCGTGTCTGTGTGAAGGACAGGTGAGAGCAGGGCTGTGGTTTCTTTTTGCAATTCAGATTTCTACGATTGCAGTAAATTACATCAGGTAAATGTAGCATTCATGCTATTGTACCACAGGAGGTCAGCAGCACCACTATTTGAATATCCAGTCAATCACCATCAGTTTGTCGCCTGAGCTGCATGATCTGAACAAAACAAAATGCTGTTTTCATTTAACTCCTCGCCAATCTGATGCACGAATGTAAGACTTCTGGGGCAAAGATGGAAGTTACAGAGTGTTTAAAAACTTTTCCCAAAGTACCAGTTGTCATGAAACAAAACCTAATATGTATTCATTCATATGTCATTCTGATAAATACCGGTTTGACATCGTGGTTCTTATTTATTATGGTGAAAAAACAACATACTGAATGCTTTAAGCCATGTTTTCTTCATGTCAATATTCATATAAGGCCAGAATTTGATAAAAAACAGTTTGTCTGATATGATTTTTTAACAATGCATTTTTTTGTTAAATCCTTAAAAATGTGTCTAATCCTTCTCCGTAATTAAAGAATGATTCATCCGTCATGTTTGTTTTCCTCACAAGAGACGTCTCCTTTTCACTTTTCAAGTTCAAGTTAAGTTTGCTTCAAGTTTCCATATCATTACATTATTGACTGAACAGGAGAACTTAAATATTACATTGGATATTAAAAAACTCAATATTTACAGTATAAATATTGTCAAAGCAAACGACCTTTATTGTTTCGGTCAGATGACAGCTGCCTCTTTTTCAGTCATAATTTGAATATGGAATCATTTTCTAGGACACAATAATTAAAGAGCCGATCCTTTTCTCTTAGCGGAGCCACTGAGTCGGGGAGATGAAACAAAACAACCTGAGCTGACTTTTTTGTCTCTGCTCGCCTGAGGAGGTTTTTCTTTTTCCATGGAGTTAATGAATGAAATGAAACACATTATCCAAACTTTCCCCATATTGCCATTTCACTACAAAGCAAAAGTAATCGCGGTGAACTCGTCCCCAGATGTACACACACAAAAGTATAGAAATATACTTCTATATAAATAATATAAGTATATTAAAACGGGGTCATATTTTGGTGAAATTCAAAGCTGTTATATGGACATGAATCAATTAGATACATTTGTCAGGACAGCGCCAGTAGTGGAGGTTCAGATTTCAGTCATTTTGTGGTAGACATCCCCATCTTGTGGAGCCTTGTAAGAAGTGAAGAAGAAGCAGGGACTAATCTATTATTTTATTTTATTTTATTTTATTTTGTATTATTTTATATTATATTATATATTATATTATTTTATATTTTATATTATATTTTATTTTGTATTATATATTATATTGTTTTATATTATATTATATTATAGTCACATTAGGAGGGCTAAAACAGGTGCATTATATTAAATCTTTATTGTACTGATTATTCCATCTGATCCATTATTATTATAAACTACAAACCAGACTGCGTTTATGACGAAGATAATGTTTTGTGGAGAAGTGAAGTTTGCCAAAGTTAAAGGAGCTGAAGCAGCAAAAAAATTATCTATACAGAATACTACATGGAAGTATACTCTCATGCAGAATACTACATGGAAGTATACTCTCATGCAGAATACTACATGGAAGTATACAAACGGAAGTATGAGATTTGAGACGCAACATAATGATCCTACATCTATGTGACGTTCGTGACGATTTCAGAGAGTAGGAAAGTACAAACTCAAATTTGTCACAACAATAAAAAAAAAATAGACCGTTACATTAAGTTAGGAGCTCCTCCAAGAGGAAGAGGAACAATGTAAAAGTTCAATGACACACACGCTGTTGTTTAGCGGGACCTCTCTGCAGTGATCGCCACTTAGGATTTGAATAGTGCATATTCCCAGTCGCTTTGAACGTATCACAGACTCAGGTGAGTTCAAAGTGAAAGTCAGGGTTGAGTTTAAAGTTTCCGAGCAGCAGGTCGGAGCCGCACCTGGTTTGTTCCTACACGTTTCTCTAGTTTGTTCCAGCAGAAAGAAAAAGTCTTCATGTTGTGATGATTTATCGTTTCTTTGTGTTCGTAACTCTTCTGTCTTTTTCTTCGTGTGCAGGTATGTGAAACATTTTAAATGCATCGCTTAGCAGGATTTAAATGAGTTCAATGACAGTGTCAAACCGACAATATTTGAAAATATGCTGTTAATTATTGTGAAATGATTGATTCATGTCAGCGGAGGGGCTTAAGGTGTGTGTCCGTGTCCGTGCAGGTACAGAACACAACAGGCTGTGGTAAAGTGAGTTAATTGCACTAACTCTCACTAGAGTTATTCATCACAGTGCAGCAGGTTGATCCCAGGACACCCTAAAACCTCCGATCCTGTCCTGGTTGATGTTCCAGTTTCAGACCACAAAACCAACAAAAGCACTAAAACCGTAGCTGAGGTCAAATTTAGTTTCCAAATTGATCCTATGATTAAAAACTTATCAAAGTCGCCGTTGATTGGAGGAGGAGATGTGATCAACCATGTTTGTTTGTATGTTTACAAAATACCTTGAAAAGTAGTCAACAGAGTTTGCATCTTGGATGAAGTGGAGTTTGGAGAAGTGGACCACATTTTGAGGTGGATCCGGGTACGGATGTGGATTCTGGATCACTTTGTTCAACACTGGGAGAGAACCCTTTTAAAACATGTTCCATTATGACATAGGAATAATTATAAGTCAATCAAAATAAGAATAATATGGAGAATCAGATTTATGTTGATAACTGATAAACATGATCCAGATGTAGGCGGAGCTTTACAGTGTCAACCAGTCACAGTTGGTGTTACTTCATTGGTCTGTGCGAAGCAGCAGGTGCAACGTCACAACAATAGATGATCTCATGGTGCTACAGTCAGAATGCACGTACACCAACGCTGATGGAAATTTCTGATGGTGTTGTTTTCTTCCACGGCCGTTTGTAGGTGTGTTTTTCTTCTGCAGGATTACTTCAGTAACTTTCCAGCAGTATGACTGCATTCATTGTGTTTCAGTGACATGAGTGACGAGTCACAGTATAAACTGTAGTGAACCAGTGCTAACAATACTACAACTACCAACACTGAAACAAAATACTTCCTGTTCTCTGCTGTCCTCTGGATCAGGATCTGAGATAAATGTTGTTCATTAAAGTTTCACATTCAATGGAGGATGGATTTATAGTTGTCCACCGAGGATGTTTACATCCATGTTGGTTGTTTTTTTGTTTATTTGTTTCTCAACAGGTTAAATCAAAAGGTTCTAAACCACATTCCTCAACAACCTTGGAGAAATCCATTAAATGTTGCTGTAGATCCGGATCAGGATCCAATACTGCATCATGAGTTTTCCATGTGTGATAATGGAGAAAATGCCCTCAGACTCCAGAGGCTTAAAGAAACCTCTAAGGATGCCAATATGGAAAAATACCGTAGTGAACAGTGGAAGATTTTAAGACGTCAGTTTTACCAACTTGGCCCTCGAGGTACGAGGAAGTGTTTGTCAGCCAAATGTTTGTGATTTTCCAGCTGCAGTCGGTCCAGATTCCTCTGTCGCTCCTAATGATCCGTGTCGGCGACGCCTCCTCTGCTGCTCTGTGCGCATTAAGTCTAAGTGGGAGGATGAACTAAACATGAGTGCAACACGACTCACCACTACAAGTTCTAGAATATGGAGGAGTTTGGATGGAGAAAGCTGACCTGCTACTTCACTCCACCTAAAATAAAGAGTAAACACCTGGCCCTTACACCTGCAGGAACTTTTATAACATCTCATTCTAAATTCTTAGGCATTAAAATGGAGCCAGTCCCCCTTTGCAGCTCTAACAGCTTCCTCTCTTCTGGGAAGGCTTTCGACCAGATTTTGGAGTCTGTGGGAATTTGTGACGCCTCATCCAGAAGAGCATTTATTTATTATTTATGAGGTCAGGCACTGATGTTGGGCCAGAAGGCCTGGATCTTAGTCTCTGTTTGCAGTTCGTCCAAAAGGTGTTAAGTAGGGTTGAGGTCAGGGCTCTGTGCAGGCCAGTCCAGTTCTTCCACACCAACCTCTCCAGACCAGGTCTTTATGGACCTTGCTTTGTGCACTGGGGCTCAGTCATGCTGGATCATGGAAGGGTTTTCCCCAAACTGGTCCCACAACAAACATAGAATTGTCCAAAATGTCTTTGTCTGCTGGAACTAAGGGGTCTAGACCAACCCCTGAAAAACAACTCCATACCATCATCCCTCCATAAATAAGGGGGGTGTCCAAATACTTTTGTACATATAGGCTATTTTTTGGGAATGCCGCAAACTACAAACTACACTCATTCTGGGAAAATGTACATGTTGTAATTTGATTACTCTTGCATGTGCAAAACCTCAGGACTGCAAAGTTATGTACGTTACATGGATGAGTGTCACCCATGAGGATAAATGCTTAACCAAGATATTATTGATTGCAAGAAAGAAGGCGATTAGTAGAAGCTGGTTAAGGCTGAGCCTCCTACAGAACAATGGTTCGGAATTATGAGAGAGATCTATATGATGGAAAAATGGCCAATCAGCTCAGAGAGACAGTAAATGCCTTTATCAATAAATGGTTGATTTATGCACCAGAGGAAATCTGTAGATACTGATACAGTGGAGATAGAAATTCCAAATGATGGACCTGTATCTACTTTTACAAATGATCCATTTCCTGTTTCCATGGAAAACGATCCGGCTCCTGTCGTCTGGATTATGGCCCCTGCTGGTCAGAGTGAGCTCTACCTTTTAAAGCCTTTAAAGCAGAGAGCTGCACACCTGTCCTCACCTGTCCTCACAGGACCGGTGGAGGAGGAGTCATCTCATACAAACAGCCCAACACGTTTTCACACACATCAGTTCAGAGCAAGGAAAGTACAGGATTGTGTAAGCAGAGGTAGAAACGTCATACAAGTCGTTGTCAGGGAGTGTCAAACAGTTTATGGAGTCATACTTAACACATGTTAACTTTATCTCATGCACACGCCGTATAGACAACATATTGGATTGATATTTGCCAATAACCTCAGCTGGATCACAGTTAACTATAATTTCTGTTCATTTCTTTCTTTCTTCTAAAAGATTTCTGTAAAGCTAAATTGTTACAATTAAGACAAATGATGCCGGACAAGTCAGAAAGAAAATGCTGCTCAAAAATGTATCTGTGTATAATCTGGAGGAGGTTGAAACAGACGGATTTATACTGAGACGTGTTTCTAATCTGTTGGCCTCCTCGTTGATGAAGGAACAGTTTCTGTCCATCCGTATTGTTTCGTTTCCAGAGCAGATCTAAAATATTTAATTTCTACACATAACAACCAGGTAGTGAAATTGTGCCTTTTGTTATTTAGGAACTTTTATGGGGGGTGTTTTCCCCCCCGTTTCCATGGTTACTAGTCCATTCATTCTGTGAGTTGGATTTGTCTCAGATGAGAGTTTTTGGGCCACAACTTTTTATTTATTTATGTACACATTTTATGAATTTTAACTTCTTTTTTATTTAGAAAATTGACCTTTTTCTCAGATCCATTTAACATTGAAGAAATCATTTCTATCTGTCTTTCTTCACTGAAATGCACCCGTAGCCGTACATTCTGGGTATTCCATGCTTGTTTTTCGTCATATTGTCAAATTGTTAAAAAAAAATTAAAAAAGGGTTGAAGAGGTGATCCAGAATCCGCATCCGTACCTGGATCCATCTCAGATTTTAATCAAGTCTTCCTTGGGTAAAGATGCACACACAAAAAACAAACATGGGTGATCACATGACCTCGTCAAACTCTCATTGGCAGAGGTAAGGTAACAACAGGAATAGATTTTTAGTACAGTCTAAGTCAGTTAAACAGAGCCAGAAACAATATCCATTATTGTATGTTTTTTCCTAGGGGAATCCTCAGTGCATGGTCCATCTGAGACAGTCGTGGCCTTTGCCGGCGGTGATGTCATTCTTTCCTGCAGCTTCAGCATCACTGACAGCGACGACTTTCCCACGGTGGAGTGGTCCAAAGAAGGTCTGCAGCCTGACGTCATCTTCTTGTACCGGGATGGCTGTGAGCTCTACGAGATGAAGCATCCGTCGTACCAGTACAGGACGAGCTTCATCACCAAAGAACTGAAAAACGGAAACGTCTCCCTGAGGATCAGCAACGTGCTGCTGTCCGATGCCGGGATGTACCGGTGCCTGAAGCTATCGCAGAATGGCCACCAGAGCTTCTTGGTCGTGGAGCTTGTTGTAGGTTGGTGCTGTTTTATTGGTTCATGGTGAAGGTGGTGCAGCAGAATCATATTCACCTAAAAACCTCTCTGCCTCTATCACAGAGTCGCATCCACCTGAGAGTTTTTGTAGGTCTGAGCCCAGTCCAGTTCATTCAGGCATGAACCTAATCCAGCCCGACCATTTCAGATCTAAGCCCGATCCAATCCATTTTATTCAGGTTTGAACCTGACCTGGCCCGGTTCATTTAGGTCCAAACCCAATCTAAGCTCAATCCCACCCAGTTCAATCTGGTCTGAGTCCATTCTGGCCCAGTTCATTTTGGCAAGAACCTGATCCAGGCTGACCGTTTCAAGTCTAAACCCAATCCATTTAATTTCATTCAGTTCTGAGCCTGATCCAGTCCACGTCATTCAGGTCTGAACCAGATCCAGCCCAGTCCATTCATGACAAACCCCATTCCAACCCGGTTCAGTCTGGTTTGAGTCCAAACTGGCCCAGTTCATTTAGGCAAGAACCTAATCCAGGCTGAACACTTCAGGTCTAAGCCTGATCTTGCCCAGTTCATTGAGGTCTGAGCCCAGTCTAGTCCAACCTGGCCCCGTAAGGTTTGATAACCTGGAAAAACTTTACTTAATTTCTATAATTAAAGAGCTTAACAGTATCTTGTTCTGAATTAGTTCACCTGTGTGATTAAAATCAAGGCGGTTACAGACTTGTTGTCACTCTTCCAGCTCGGTGAGGCGAGTCTCCAGGGTTAAATGTTTTATTTATTAACGTCCACGTGGATGGAACCTGTCTGTCCTCTTGTGAATGACTGTGTGACGTTTTTTTTAATAGTTGCAGTTACGGAACCAAAACTGTCACTGGTTTTAAATAAGGATGGAGGCGTGACTCTTCAGTGTGAGGCCTGCTGCTGGCTGCCTGAGCCTGAGGTCAGGTTTCTGGATGAGCATGGGAACGACATTCCTGCAGATGAGCCGAGAAGACAACGAGAAGCCAGCGGATGCTACAGTGTGACACGAACAGTGACTCCCCAGGATGCTACCAGCAGGTCAGGAGTTCAGCTTATTCTTCAGTCAAAACTTAAGTTACCAACAGATTCAGATGAAATGTTCTGTAGAGGTAGGGTAAGGTCCAAAGAACAGTCCATCAGATTCTGGAGGTGATCTGGATCATCCTCTGGATCCAGATTCTTTATCATTGTGGGACAATTAATCAGATTTAATCTTCTAACTTCCTGGATAATGTCCACAATGATTGGACAACAATGACACAATGACATCATCATAAGATCTAGCACACATCAGAGTCTGATCTGGATCCAAGTCATATTCTGGATCTGGTGATCCAGGATGTTTAAATTTATAAGGCTCACAGAAAATTCACTACTGTGAGAGAAATAATAATAATGATCCAGACTGACCTGAGATCAGATTCAGTTTGGGAATCTTCAACAGTTCCTGATCTAGATTCTGAAGAAAAACCACCATCAGTGAAATCTAGTTTTTCTAGAATAACTATCAAACTAATAATGAAACCAATGTGATCCAGATTCTAGGGGCAGGTTTTCATGGTCCAGGAGTCACATGATGAGGGTCAGCCTATCAGGGGACTGCTGGTTTATGGCGACGTCATGGAAACACTGAGCTGTTAGAGTGGCGTCTAGTTTAGTTATTGATACCCATCAGGAGTCATTGTGCACTAGACATGATGGAGGTGTAGCACTGGTTTGGTTGACATCACTCAACAACAATGAGAGTCCACCTGCATGAGTCCCAGTTCCATGCATGCAGATCTGTTTGAGGTCTGGATCTGATTCTAGAACCAGGCTGATGTGATGTGTTTTCATTGGCTGCGCAAAGACTACAGTCCCACCAGTAGGGGCTGAATCATGTGACTTCCTTATTATGCTTCCTTCATATTTTACCTGATGTTTTCTCACCACAGGGTGACCTGCAGTGTTCACCAGCCGGACATCAACCAGACCAGGGTGGCGGCCATTATAATACCAGGTACTCGCCTGCACTGGCAGTTTTACCGCAAACCTTCAGTCACAGTTTTAGTTCGGTTCAGAGAAACAGTTTGATCCCATATTGATCATATATATATATATATATATATATATATATATATATATATATAATTTTTTTTTTTAAATTATGGGTGACTTTTTGTGTCACAGTTACTACTGGTGACAAGACTTTTCTTTCGATCTGGTCCAGTCTTGAGTGAGATCTCTGGCTCAGTACCTGCTGCAGTGTAATCCCAGCTACAGGAACGATCACTCACCGTCAAAGTACGCCCACAAAAACTGCTCTATAAGGAGGTTCTGTTGTCCCTCATGTCTGTTTGGTTGGCTGTCATTTGATTTTGTGGCAGATCCAGATAAAAGGGACGGATCCAGGAAGTTGTTGGAACTGCCCTCAACATGTCTAGACTGGACCAATCTGTGGCTGAGTTTGTGGAGGGGTGGGACATGAGTCTGGTAACGGACATCAGCAGGATCCTTTGTTATTGGTGGAATTATTATTAGTATAATTAGTAGATCCTAGTTTAGCCACATTTTATCATCGTACAACACAAATTGTTCAAATCGACGAGGTTTAATGATGCAGTGAGTGAAGTGTTGTTTTTTTGGGGGGATTATGGGTGTTGATTACTTCTTTCCAGTCCCCCCCCCTACCTTCCTCAACTCTAGATGACACGAGGCAGTCAGACCTAAAGGTAGACGTCTTCTCTGAGATTTAGTATTAATTACAGAATCATCATTTTAAAGTAAAACATCAGGCGCACAAAGACGACCAGACCAGATTATTAAAGGTAAAATCCCTGAAGGGTTTATTTAGACCAGAAACAAGTGTTTTGGTCAATGGAGCCATCGTTTCTGTTTCTTACTCTTACGCTGAAGGTGAACAGCTTCAGTCATCTTATCGTCTCCGCTGGTCGGAAACGTGAGAAAAATAAGGGCCCAGACTGAAAAGGACCCAATGCCCAAGATATTTTCATAAAGTTTTCATATTTGAATGTTAAAACATTTTATCCGTAGATACAGGAAGGAGACGTCAGATTACTGATTTATAACATATCAGATGACTGTCGTTTCAGTCGGCTGCATGAGGTCCTGGTCTCTGACCACCGCCGTCGCTTCTGGAGGGATGATTTTACTTCTGTTAGTCATATTTGGATTATCTTTCCTGTTATGGAGGAGAAATGGAAAATCAGGTAAGTCACAAGCACTGAGACCGAAAACTGGATCTGATAGAGAAACTGAAGTCTCTCTCAGAGAACGCAGAAACAGAAACAGACGGGATTTTAACACAAGCTAAAACACGAGTATTTTTCACGGCTAAATTTCTGCACCTCTCGACAAAAAAGAAGTTGCAGTCACTAAAGTGGCGGCCATTGATTTGTGCTGTGCAGGACACTCCATGTGTGCCGGGCATCGACCAATCAGTGTTCTGCAATGTTTCACCTTTTAGTACCTGCTTGGCTCGCTTGAAACCGCAACAGAGGAGGTTCTAAAAAAGTAGAACCAGGTACTTTTTACCCAATGCAAACGCAAAAAAGACGAGTGGAGTCGAGCCGGTGCTACGCAGGGGAAATGTGGCTATTGTGTCGCTCATCGTAGCCAAGACGTTACGAGACGGTTGAGTAGTCTGTGCAGTATAGACAACAAAAGTATGCTAGTAAAACAGGAAGGGACCAAAACAACATGAAGGAAAAATGACCAGATCAACAAAAACACAGCAAATCAACTAAATCCAGCAAATAAAATGTTCCATTTATGAAACTGGTGGAGGAAGCAGCAAAACTGCATCAACGCGTGAAACACGGTGGAATAAAGGCCCAAATTATTACCTCTACATTCTTTGTATCGCCATCATGTCCATTAAGACTGAACTCACCAAAGCACCGACCACGTTTAATTTTCCTTCAATAAAAGATAAATGCGAAGCTAACGGCGCTTTCTTTGTATCCACACAGCAGATGTTCAGACACCGTTGGAGATGAGGTCACCGTACAGTCGTAGAGCCGCTGATACGAATGAAAACCGTATGCTTCTGATTCCCGGGACTGATGCGATCGTTGAGAGGCTGAAGAGAGAGATTTCTTGCCTCAGGTCAAAGCTCTGTGTTGAAGAGGAGACTAACCGCCAACTCCAGAACGGGAACAGATGTCAGCTGAGTCCTGTGGTCTGCCAGCTTGATCAGCCAACCATCTCCTGCAGTCCACAACTCAACACTCAGCAGCTCTACTAGGCGCTAACAAAGTCCACAAAGGTGCAGCTGCTACACCAGAACTGCATCGTTAAATTATTTAATAAGAACAGGAACAAAATATTCTACTATATTCTGTAAATGTACTGTAATGTGTTACTGCACAGTCGATGATGTATTTAGAGGTTTCAGTTCTATAATCTGCTTCCTGCTTGTCTATTTTATATGTTGTACATGTTATTCTCCTGTATGAATGATGTCGAGAGTTTTTTACACCCTTTACACTGTAATGTGAAATAAAGCACTTTGTTTAACTTCAGTTCTAAGGAAGCGTATTGCATTCACTTAATGAATGACATAATTATCTCATGCATTTAGAAAAACAAAATTTTACTTGAAGAAATAAAAATATGCCTTGTTTTTCATTTAGACATTGCAACACGCTTCTGAACACTTCATTCACAAAACACCTAAAAATACCTAAACAGTGCCCCCTAGTGAATCAAGTCGAATATTACAATTTCCTCTTGTTTTAGTCTGGGGGGGGATTACTGTGCCAAAAAGGCCTATTTTTATTGTATTTTTTTAAACATGTAAACTATATCAGTGTTGTTTTTATAGTGATGCTGTTTCCGATGACACAAAGTCATCAAACGTGTTGAGTAGAACAGCTGATTAAAGTTTGATCTAAATAACCCTGGAGGCTGTTTGTCCACTTTAAATTCATAGAGTGATAATCTGTCAGTGTTTAAGGTTCTAATCAGGTTCTCTAAAATCAGTTAAAGCAGGCTGAGAAAATGAAGCAGCTCCTTCGACACCAAACAGACGAGGAGGTTTGTGTCAGAGGAGGATCAGACATCAGTTGCTGGAGGGACAGGATGCAGTTAACACCGTTCTGTCTGACGCTGTGTGAGTAGAAAGATCTGAAACTGCTGCTGAAGGACATTTTAATGTCTTTATGAATGAAAAGTCTCTTTTCTCTGTGTTTCATTGTTTTATTCTTGCTTTCAAGCTATTTTCTGTTTGCCGTTGTTTCATATTTTTGGTTTTTATGATATTAATCTGTCATCTTTTCTTGCTCGCTCTCTCTTTTCCCATCTTTCTGTCCACATTCACTTTTTTGTGCTCTTTTATGACTGTTTTCATACTTTTATATTTTTTCACCCTTCTATCATTCTGGTTGCATTTCCTGTCTCTCTTATACTTTCTCTTCTCCTGTTTTTCATTTTTTATCCTTCATATTTTCTCCATACTTACTTTATTTGTTCCTTTGTCTTAATTCATGTCTTTTTACTTCCTGTTTCCCGTCACTTCCATGTTTTCTTCTTTCTGTTTCATCTCTTCTATCCTTATTCTGTTGCCTCCCTCCTCTTCCTTCCCTCCCTCCCCTCCTCCCTCGGTGCAGCCTGTCTTCGGGTCAGTCCTGACCGGTCTCAGTTCTTCAGGTATGACTCCATCTCTCTGAGCTGTGACGATCAGTTGAACTCCACCCGTTGGAAGGTTAAGAGGAACACCACGGTGGGCGGAGTCCGACCCTGTACTTCTGGGTGGGGCTCCGCCTCCTCAGATTCAACCTGCAAAATTGGAAACACCTACCCAACTGACACCGGGACATACTGGTGTCAGTCTGAAGACGGGGAGACCAGCAACAGCGTCAACATCACCATCACTGGTACGAGTTCTGATGTTTATGTCTCCATCTTCACTTCAGTGTCTGACTGATGATGTCATTTTTGTGCTCTGTGCCAACATTGTTTAAGTAGTAAATGTATGTGGGTCCATCTGTGCAGCCACTGGAGTGTTGGTTCAAAATGGTGGCCAGAATATTGTTGGCTCCTACATAGGCCAGTTCATGAACCCCGTAAACCCGCGTCCACCCAACTGAACCAATGATTGTCTCTGATTCAGAGACTCCACCCTCATCGTCATTTGACATCACCTCTAGCGGTGCCTCAGGATTTATCAGGAGGACGTCTGTTCTACTCCAAACTGTTTCACTGTGTGAACCTGGACTGTTTCAGTCAGCGTGTCGGAGATTTAAATCATTAATGACGTTAAGCTGCTGGGGGATCGCTGCAGGTGATGTCATCAATATTTTCCTCAAATACAGTTGTTGATGGGACAGAGGTTTGGGAGATGGTGGAGGCAGAGGGTCCACCAGGACCACATACCTATCCTTCAGGTGAGACACAGCTGACTTTAAAGGGATGGGAGCTGAGCTCTGATTGGTTGAATTCATGTTAAAATACAGCTGTGAATAATTAAGAGACTAAATACAGCCCTTCATGTCTGACCTTATTTTACACCAGATTTTGCACAGTTTAACTAACAAAAAGGAGCTGGACACTCCCTAAATGAACCTTCAGTGTGGACTTCAATGCTGATTTAACTTAAAGCTGCATTTAATAGATTATTAATGAATCTGTTTGAAGAGAAGCCGACACCATGTGAGTTTGATTCTGTTTTACAGATCGGGACGTGGTCCTGGAGAGTCCTGCCCTCCCTGTACCTACGGGAGCTGCTGTGATTCTGCGCTGCAGAGCTGAGACCAAGTCCTCCAAACACAGGTTCAATTTCTATAAAGATGGCCGCTCCATCAGCAGCAACTCCACAGGACAGATGACCATTCATAGTGTCTCCAAGTCCGATGAAGGACTCTACAAGTGCAGCATCTTTGGAGGAGGAGCCTCCATCAGCAGCTGGCTGTTTGTCAAAGGTGAGACGGAGGGAAAGTCTGCAAAAACCTCTTTATGTTTGCACAGATCATGAATCTTTTTATTCGTCATATTCTTCTGCCTTATCAACCTACATTACCCATAATGCAACCTGACCATATTAACACTATCTTTATATTTATGTGTTGAACTATGTTGTACCTCACATAAATGCTTATATTTTACACATAACATCAATTTAAGAGACTGCTGTACATGTTTTAATCTACTTTTTTCATTGTAAAATAGATTTGCATTAAAAGATGATTCATCCAAAAGAAAAGGTTGAAAACACATTAAGATTAAAAATAAGAAAAAATTCAATCTAAGTGAGAGAAAAACTTCCTGTCTGTGATTCTTGGAGTTTTCCATCATATTGTTCTCAGTGGAGTCCACAGCTTCATCTTCAGCCTCCAGTTCCTGGTCTGTCTCCAGACTGGTGCATCAGCTGGTGGTGGGAGCTCCTTACCTGCTGTCCACCATCCTACTGGGACTCATTTACAGAGACAGGAAGAGAGGTGGGGACAGGAGGCTGCTGCTACGAGCTAACCTTTGCTAACCCGACAGTATTTTCATACAAACTCTGATGTCTTTGTGCTCCCAGCAGCTCAGACGGCGGCAGAGAGATGCCGCGATGATGTCATCATGGAAATAGTCATATAGTCCAGCAAACTGGAGAAAGTGACGAAGATCCTCTGCATCACTGGGAGAACTGGAGATGGTTCAGTGGTATGATCCTCACTGTTTGATGGTAGACTCAAAGCTGTGTGACCTCATAGACATATTTATACATCATCTCTACTGATCCTAAACATAAATCTAATGTATCCTGTTACGTTCAAATTAAAGTCTCACTTTAACATTTTTCGGCTTTTGCTTTTTTGCTATTCAAAGTTAAAAAGGACAGGTTTCAACTGCCACATATATATATATATATATATATATATAAAATATGTGCTTTACTCACCAGACACGAACAGGAAAAGCTCAGACATTCTGGTCGTTGTCAGTGATTTTCTCCCTGTGTGGGTTGGTTGTGGTGAAGTTATTTCTCAGAAATAAAAACAAAGACATTGTGCCACTTTAAAACCCACAAACAGGCCAACAGTAAAGACGTTTTATTCTCAGTGAACAGTCGCTGTCCTGTACTGTGTGACAGGAAGCTGAGGGAAATGGTGCTACAGTGAACAATGGCTGAATCCAGGTCAGAAACCATAAACCCAACATTAATTTAATGTTAAATGGATTCTTCACAGAGGAAATAAAGGTTTCATTAATGAGGTGATGGGGTGATGAAGATTTGTCCCACTTTTAATCCTCACATTAGTGCTTCCTGTCTGCCTCAGGTGTGTTCAGGTACAGGCGGGAGGAGGGAGTTCACCTGTGGCCCAGATAAGAAGTGGAATGAGGACCAACTTGTTCCCTCAGATATAAATAGAACACATTACACACAGAAACTGTTTCCACCAGTCACTGATGAGTTCTAATCTCAGATGACGTGATGGGAATAAACCTTCAGTCCGTTTTGAATACTCTGGAGATACTCTAGGATCCATCATCACTGATGGAACCGGGGTTGGACCAGACCCTGGTCTTAATATTCAAAGTGTTGAAATAGACGTGAAATCGTGAAAAGTTTACCTTTGATGAAACATTTCCTTCATTTGACTATTTATTCATATATTCATATTCAAACCACAAACATCAGTGATGACGTTCTGATATATTTTATTATTAATGCAGCTCATTGAAGACAAATAAAGGGTGAGTTTGGGTGAGTCAGCCAGGAAGTAAATACACTTTATTGTGTTTTCATATAAAGACATGTGGAACATTTATACATTTCCACACTGGACGCTGTGTTTCCTGTCAGGTGTCTCCTGGTCTCACGGTGGAGTAGAAGGTCTGTGTCGAGTCCACATCTGTGGAGGAAGGACACAAACTGAACATGACGTCACTCCAGGCCTGGCGTTACGCTGCTCTGGCGTTACGCTGCTCTGGCGTTACGCTGCTCTGGCGTTACGCTGCTCTGGTCAGATGTCTTTTCAGTAGCTTAGCATCCACACCAGCTACATTTGTCTCACGTTTGTCTGGAACTTTCTGCTGCAGCCGTAAATCAAACAGGATCAGAAAACTGACCAAAATACCAAAAAAAAAATCCTCTAAATAAAACGAAATAATTTTTGTTTAAACTTTTAATGCATCTTTCAAGGATCTTTTAGTCACCATTCCTGACCAATCAGGACGCTCCGGGACCAGTAGTGTTCTACAGACCCCAATGTTTGGACTGGTGGAGCAGTAAGTATTCAGTAACACAAAATAGAAATAAGTAAAGTACAATTACCTGAAAAATGACTGTTACTGCAGTACTTAAAGGTTCAGTTTTCATCTTGATTATACAAAACAGTAGAGCTGAATTAACATCATGAATGAAGACATATTAAAAGTAGGGATCAGCTGATGTTCATTTTATAACCATCATAATTATCCTTCAAACATTTACGTTTTTTTTACTTTGGTTTTTTTTCCCCCGTTCATATCCAGAAACTATCTCACAGCAACAAACATCTATTTTAGGAATGTCATGAGTCACAGTCTCTGGGTGGATCTACTCTGTGACGTGCTATGTTTTGTTTAAGGTAACCATGGTGATGGACCAATCTGGACCAATCAGAGCAGGGTAGGAGGAGCCAGACATGCTGTAGTCTAGAAGGGCGTTACAAATAGAGGAGAGAATGTTTTATAATCTAAAGTCTCATCAGTGGTGTTCTGTTGGTATTATGGGATAGACGTCTGGACCAATCACATTAGAGCGTTTACCTGTGACCCTCTTCAGCTGCACTTCCTGCATGATGGTGACATCAGTGTACGAGACATCAGGGTCCACTTTACCTGCAACACAACACGACTCCAGATAATCCAGATTAAATCCAGATTTAATGTGAATTGTAACAAACTTCCACTGTTTTTGGCTTTAGGACGATAAAGTTTAAAGTTTTATTTCCTCGTAAAATACGATCATTTTTTACTTTTTACCTCGGATACAGTCGTCTACATTCTACCTTGTCTAAACTTAACACATAAATTAACCATGATAGGCAGATGTGTCTTTTAATATTTAGATTTTGTAATGTAAAGATGATTTTAAGGTGACTCTGAAAGTGGGACATCTTCTCCATAGTACATATCCTAAAGAATATCCACTACTGTAGGCTCACTAGAGGACTGGAGGATCTGATGGACGATGTTTTGTCTTATTAACATGTTCGCACACAAAACATCACCGAACACAGACCAACACATTTATGTTATCATTAATATCTAAGCAGCCCTGGGTCGAAAATCTGATTATAGAATTTATTACGTATTTTTTTATGGTATCTTAGTACTTTCAATACTGTTAAATGTGGATATTGTATAGTTTTAAATGTGTAGCATCGATACTTTGGACATATTAAGAAGGAGTCAGACTTGTTTTAAGGGAAAACTCTCTCCTTATAATCTGGATCAGACCTTTGACTTCTGATGTGAGGTTGTTCAGTGTCATTGTGTTGACATGAAAACAGGCTGACCTTTGAGGCTCCTGCAGAGGCAGAGTGATGTCACAGAGACCAGTGAAACCAGTGAGACGCACACGACCACCACAGAAAGAGGGACGTCTGCGAGGCGAGAGTCGGGCGGAGCAGGATGCCCTGCTTCAAAAACAGAAATACCGCAGGCTGACCTGAATGCAACAATCACAACAAGCTCATGGCTGTTTGTGCTTCAACAAATCTTATATATCAATATTTATATTAAATTCTTATGTTTTCAGCACATTACCCCAAAATGATGGAAAATACCTTCTTTTTTTTTTACTGGTATGGAAAATACCTTCTTTTTTTTTTACAGCTCTCTTGTGAAATAATCAAAACTGTTCTGACTCTGGCTGAAGGTTTGAGAGGAGCCTGTTTTTAAAAGGCTCTTCCTTTGAGGCTGGTCTCACCTGTGACGCTCAACCAGCTGTGTGGAGACAGTCCAGCTCCTGAGATGTTACACCTGTAGAGGCCCTCGTCAGATTTAGAGACACTGTGGATGGTCATGTCTCCCGTAGAGCTGCTCCTGATGAGAAATCCATCTTTATAGAAATCTGCTGTGTGAATGGAGGTCGTCTTCTTCCGTCTGCAGCTCAGAGTCACATCTTCTCCCTCCACCACAGGACAAACAGGACTCTCCAGGATCACAGGACCACCTGAGAGACAGATCATCATCATTTCAGACCACGGAGACGTATGGAGGTAGAACATAAACCCACCCGTCACCGTGATCCTGACGGTGTCGCTGCAGCCTCCTGCTGCAGACTGGCACCAGTACACCCCAGTGTCTGATGGGTAAAGGGCATCGATGAAGCAGTGGGATGTCTGTGTTTTATCCCAGTTGAAACACTCCTGGTTTATTTTGGTGGATGTGTTCCTCTTAACGCTCCACTCAGAGGAGTTTCCCTGCTGCCCACAGCTCAGAGAGACGGACTCATACTGGAAGAACTGGGATCTGTTGGGACGGATTCTGAGAGCGGCTGCAAGAAACAGATGGTGGCACATTGAGGTTTTTATCGTAAATGCAGACAATCAGTACAATCTATGATCTGTCCCTCCATCCGGATCCATGCTGAGCTCTTATCTGGCCCATGACGCACCCTTCCACGAAACTCTGTGGGAACCTGTCTGACAGTTTGTACGTAATCTGGAACAATAAGTGAGTCAGTTAGAAAACAGCAATAAATCTCTTCAGTGTCCGGATCGATTGTTTTACCAACTTAGACCCTCATTTCTCTAAATGTTGATATAAAACATTTTGTTATTATGTTGTAAACAATTTAAGACATAGGTCCATGTGTTAGACGTCAGTTTGAAGCACCACCACAGATCTGGGTTAGATTATGAAGTTAAGGTTTTTGGTTAAGACTCACCAACGACCGCGCAGAGGGTCGTTATCTCCATGCTGCTCGGCTGAAGGACCGACAGGTTGAAGGGTTTTATGTTCTAGAGACACAGCTTCCTGCTTCATGCTTTATTGAGAGCGAGACTTCTTTCATCTTTCATTACCTGCATGTTTATTATAGAGGTGAAACATTTCAGGTCTGAATCTGAGCAGACAGAAAACTGCTGATGAAAGGAAGCAGCATTTATCACAATTTAGTGTTTGTCATGACAACTTACTTCATTTTTTATACACTATTAAATATTTATTATTGTGTTTAGTATCCCATGATTTTTATTTTCAACATATTTGTTGTAGGTTTAGCAGGATTACATAAACCTGTTGGGAGGAAGGGTCTTGGTTCCAGAATAGACTCCATTAAATCCAGATCCACCAGATTTTAATGGTTGGCTTTAAATGTTTGCTCTGAGTTTGATTTTGGCAGCTTGATTGAATGAAAAGGGGTTTTATAAACTCTTTTCTCATTTAGATTTAGAGTGTTGTTGTTTTAGTCTCTAAAACCGGTAAAATAATCTCTAAATCAATTTTTATGAGTCACCAAACAGATACTGACTCGTGTCCTCAGTCATAATTCTTATGTAACTATAAAGTGATCATGTGAGAGGAAAGTGTTGAATCCTAGCCTATAAATAGATTTATTGTTATAAAAGATGACACATAGTGTAAAAGGGAGGGGGGGAAGTCACGTGAGGACTTACGTCAACGTCAGACTTATAAACGTAACAACGTAACGACGTCGGTCAGTTGGTTCATTGGAAGAGGTAGAAGACGGTCGTTTGTAGCTTTACTGTCGGCGGTTTATGGTTTTCTTCGGGGACTTCGTGCTTTTTACACTCTGGACTTTAACTCTACACGTCACTACGGGAGCCTGGACGTCCGATGACGGTAAGCTCATATGTGTCGCTGCTCTCACATTTAATTCAAATGTTCACCGGAGCCGTAACCGTCAGTTTTGTGTCCGAAACATCTTTTTAATTGGCACGAGTCCTTCATGATAAGTTCGCTGTAACGTTCTGAACTTTAAGAAGTACTTCTGACGGTGACGTCTGCTGTGAAACGGAACGTAAGACATTTACTGTAAGCAAGTCTCACGCGGCACTCAGCAGTCATTTGCTGCCAGCTTTATTTTTTCAGAAGACCCGCCTTGCTCTCTGATTGGCTAGTATTTGAATTATCATTGGTTAGGTCAGGCCAATCAGCGTTAGAGGAGGGCGTGGCATCACTTTTAAAGCAGCGGCTCCAATGAATCGCAGGCGCGACACCTGGCGGCATCTGACAGATACTTTAATGTTTACACCAGTGTCAGCTGTCAGTCAGCTGCTGTTTAGATGTCATGGAAAAATAAAACAAATAGTGTGAGTAAATAACTTGTAGCTTTTTTAGATTAGTTTTTCTACATTTTATCTATCTATATATTATTTCTTGCAAAGATGAAACGGAGGGTTTGATTTTCATTATTATAAAAAACAAAGTAATTATTAGTAGTGTATAGTTTTGGTCCTTTTATTTCAAAACGATCTAAATAATATTAAATAAAAGATTTCTAATTCATAGCCATATGTACATTTAAAATATTCTTATTTTACTTCAGAAATAACTTTTTATTCGTGATATTATTGATCCTGATCCACACTTATATCATTCATAGTCATAAATATTAGTCAGGTAAATATGCTTCTATTATTCATTGACAACTATAGTTTATTATTTATTGAAAACTTCACAAAAGTCTTAAATTATACCCGTTTCTAATCAGCCTATCTACAAACTATCAAAACAAAAGATACCTTTTACATGAACTAGTTCATAATTGCGTACGGAGTTTGGAGTTTTCTGGGATGCGCTGAGGATGACTTTTTATCGTTGCCGATGTTAAATTAATTTGGATTTAGATATGAATAGTACAGTAGTTGAAATAATATCGTTGCTCCTGGTTTTAAGTTTTCCCTCCATGTTTCAGGTCAGCCTCGTGTGATTGGATCATCTCTGCCAGTCGTTGCAGCTCTGGGCGACGACACCATCCTGCCATGCCGCCTGGAGCCTTCCATAGACGCGGAGGCGCTGACAGTAGAGTGGTCGAAGCCGGATCTCAAACCCGACCCCTCGGATCCGCTGAGCCGAGTCGAGTACGTGCACCTGTACAGGGGTCGCCACGAAGTCACAGACATGAAGATCCAGTCGTATGTCAGCAGGACGGAGCTGTTCAGAGACGAGCTGAAACACGGAAACATTTCCCTCAAGATCAGGAATGTGACGCTGGCCGACGAAGGCAGATACAAATGTTTCATCCCCAAGTTGAACGACAAAATGTTTTCCATCGTTCATCTGGTTGTCGGTGAGTATTTACATGGTTGTGGTCCAGATTGCTTTGACTTCTCTTTTTTCTCTTTTAAACTTTTTAATCTTTTCTTCTTTTTTTTCCCCAGAACCAAACTTTGTTAAAATGACGCAGACTCCGATGCATCCCATAAACCTCCAAACCCCAGATCTGAAGAATGAGACGACCATTAAAGGTGAGAAACGTTTCAACTCTGTGAGGAAATGAAGAATTTAGATTTTAGTGTTTGACTTCCTGAAGCTTTTCGTTTGCGTTACTCCATCAGGTGGTCGCTCCCATCTGGTCTTACTGGTCCCACTTCTGATGGTCTGTCTGATCCTCAGCGGCGGACACTCACTTAAAACCAGACGCGAGTCTGACCGACTGATCATTGGTTCTGATAGTTGTCCCTCCAGCGTTTGAAGGACGGCTCCACTTCCACCCATTATGTTTAATGGGGAGCGTTGTGCACACTTCCATCTGTTGGATCTATCTCATCAGTTTGGCGACGCAAACCCAACACCACGTCCAGTGGACCAATGGATCAGTAGGATTGAGATCTTCATGGTGGATCCAGATCATCATGAAAATAGAGAAAGTGAGTCTGATTTGAACTTTGACTTTGATTCACTAGAGTCCTGAGTCCACTGAAAAAACAGAATGACACTCAGTAGAGCCACATACCTTCACCTAGACCCAGACCAGATCAGGATCCCCTCCTAAAAAATAAGAACTAATTCATCTGGAGGCATTTAAAACTGTAGGAGACTCTGAACTCTATTATCTCAGATGGTAGTTTGGTTTCTAGCCTCTTTGTTGGCATATAGCAGATTAATAAAGATCAATACCTATACATATTTAGATCCAGCAGATCTGTTCTATTACACTACACACACGAATACGTAACAACACTGTAAAAATGTGATTTATTTACATCATTTATGGATTATTTCCTGAGAAAATGTCTAAAATTCCCAATCTTAGAATCCTAAGGAAGGTCATTAAAAATTCCTTCTGCTGTTTAGACAGATGAGGTTGTTAGATCGACTCTGTTTACTCTGTTCTATGGAGAAAATCTAACTGGAAGAATCAGTGAGAGTTCAGGCTGTGACTGACGGAGGCAGAGAGCCGATAGAAGAACATAACCATGTTAAAGTGATCTCATACTTTCCTTCTCTCTCCACAGCTCACCTGAAGATCTTGAATCTGGTCGTTTTGGAACCGGTGACGTCTATTAAAACCGATGGATTTTGGTTCAGAGTTTTGCAGAACTGTCAGAACCGTAAATCGTCAACACGAGACAAGCGGCGGGATCACTTTTATTTTCTCTGTTAAGAAGACGCAGAACTTGACTGCAGCACTGAAACAGACTTTTTAGGTTTGTTTTTTCAAATTACTTGCCTCACTGGTTTCCAGTAGACTTCAATCAGGGTCCACTGGTGAGATATGCTAAGGGGCCAGTTGCAGAAAGTTATAATATTAAATAAGCCAGGCTTATTCCAGTTACTCTGACTCATCCTCACTTCTGTGAAACAAGTTCAATGTTTAGGTTAAGCTCAGTTACTACGGCAACTTATGCAGGTATGCTAGCCTGGTGCAGGTCCAGCTAAGCCTCAGTTGTTGTTTAACCAGATTTCCTGACGGACAGGATTCGATTTTACCAAAGTTAAAGTTTAGAGAAAATCAGCTTCATAAATTAAACAAATTATGTAATTCTAAATAAAAACAAATAGACCTACATGTGTTTAATTATGTTAGATATAATATTAAACCCATGCTAATATGACATAAAAGATATTTGATAAAATAATTATTCTTCACAATGAATTTGAGCCCACAGTGAAAACATGAGCTGAATTTAACATAAATTTTTCCACTTCCTTAACATCACCAGTAAAAGTGCCTTTGACAGGACACCTAGCCCTCAGTAGAGTTAAACATTATTATATTTAATAAATTGAAAAACTTGTTCTACTCAGGTTTGTTTTATTTGATCTTGAACACAAAAATACGTCTTGCACTTTAGGTTTTATTTAAAATGTTTCGTCTGTTCTTTGCATGTTTTACGGATGAAATTCTGAATATTTCTGCGTTACATTTGATTAGCATGCATCATGCTAAACTAAGGTGGGGCAACATGGTAAACATTAGCATGTTAGCACTGTTCTTGTGAGCATATTAGCTTAGTTCCACTGAATATAGAGCTGTTAGCATAGCTGTAGACTCAGCTACGACAGAACTGTCAAGCACTTTCTGCTACTTGTTGCATTGTGGGACTTTTTTTTTTTTTTTACCAAACACAACAAATATACTCATTTTAATCCAATAAAAATAATTATTTTGTAATTTCAAAAGTTTGAACGTGTTTTATTTATTTGCTGGAAATTGAAATTTCCCATCTTCATGAATGTACCCTCAGCCCCTCTTAATGAGCTGTCCGTGGTGCTGAAAACATGAAGCCCCAGTTTGGCTCTTCGTCATTACGTATTCAGATGATTCATCACGTTTAATCACGTGGCAGTACTGTTATATTATGGTAAGTCTACATCAACAGGACATCTCGGTTGGACGTGTGGTTCGCGGGGAGGCTCGTGAGGGAGACGCGGAACGTCAGAGAAACGTGACTCTCCCTCCCTGCCAAAGATCGTTTGTGAATGACAGATGGAAACGCCATTCCTCTTTTTTGACAGGTGGGAGATGAGAAGAACCAGAAGAAAAACATAAATGTACCAAGCAGTTAGCTTCAAGCTAACTTTACTCAGGCAACCTTTAACAAAAACATCTGAAGCAATTAAAGATCTTGGCTATTTTTAACCAATTAAAGAAGACGTTTTCACCGAGGGAGGAGAACAAGTGAGAGGTGTCACTCTGCCTCTTTTTCTTGGACCTGCATCCATGTAGTTTTTAATTTTAATATCTTTATATGTATTTGTGCAATTCTTTGAGAAAGTTAGATGATAGATCGACGTTATGCTATGCTATGTTAGCATTTATATCTCAATATTACCAGAAGTAGGAGCAATGCATTTACTTAAATTCATGATTAATTGGCAGGACATTATAATTTAAAATCCAGGAAAACGGACTCATTAGAAAGGAGCGCGTGACCTACTAAAAGTTTCTGAGTTGTTCTGATCTGAAGCGGCGTTCACATGAATTTCCCAGTCGGGAACTAATTTTCTCCTGTATTCCGTCACCACATGAAGGCAACATTAATTCTGGACGCTGCACTTATTTACCACGTGGGTGAGCCATCTTATCATTAGACGATCTCTCCCTCTTTCTCTCCCCCTCTCTCTCTCCAGCTGGGTTTGCTCTAACAATCACCGCCACCAAATAAACGGACGATATCGACGTTAACCGGAGGATTTACCGCTGTTTTATTGGTGTCGCCTTCATATTTATATATTTTTAAAATCGTATTTTTCGTATTCCGTGTTTTTCTCCGCAGTGATGTCCGTCGCGGGGTTGAAGAAGCAGTTCCATAAAGCCACGCAGGTAAGCAGAGACCTCCTGTTTCCATCTCTTCTTCTACGATTAATAAAACCGTTAAATTTCAAATTTCATTTCCTGTGAACAATTAACGATCAAAAACCACCAACGTCACTAGAAATCGTGATCACATCTTTAAAAATTGCATCAAAACAGCTTTTTGTCCCTTTTAAAACCCCGTATGCAAATTCTTAAATTCACATAAAGCTAAATGTTCACGTAGTTGTGAAAAATGGTGATTTTTAAACGTAAACGTGATGTATGGATACAGCACAGGCCGTGTCCTCGCGCTGTTTTTGTGTGGGTATACCCTCTCACGCACACGCACACGCGCACGCAGGGGATATTACGTAAGAGAATATGAATTGAAAGTGAGGCTGTTGCTGCACGCGACAGGGAATTCCCTCTATCGTCCTTTAGATCTGTCCATCTTCACTTCCGCCCAAACATCCCTCCATCTTTACCCCCATCTTCCATCTCTCCTTCACCCCTTTCCCGTCTTCTACCCCTCTTTTTGCTGCCCCTAACATCCTCCATTCCTTTCCTTTTCATCTCTAAAACCTCCATTCCTCCATCATCCCTCCATCATTTCTGGCGTCAGTTATCCATCTTTTTACGAACGCTTCCATCTGTTTTTTTCGTCCATCAATCCCTCTCATAGTTCTTCATCTTCTTCTTTTCCACCTGTAGTCATCCCTCCATCACTTATCCCTTTATTACCTCTATCCTCTGATCCCAGGAAACAACCCTCTCTCCATCCCTTCATCATTGTCTCTCAAAGACAATCCTCTTCCTTAACCTCCGATCACGTAACGTTCAGTGTCTGCAGGTTTTAATAAACGGATGTGTGTCAGAGCCTTCAGGACGTTCTGTCTCTGCTGCTGCTGAACGTTAGGTTTTTATTTCCTGTCCTGCTGCAGTGACACAGTTTCCCCCTCAGGGATCGATCAGTAACATCTCTCACTGTCATCGCCGGACAAATGTGCAGGAATTTATCCTGCTGACCGTCGGGATGGACGACAGAGACGAAGGAGCTCTACAGTCTGACAGAGGCTCTCAGGCTCATGTTACTACAGAGTGTGAAATAAATAACATTTACATTGATCTGAATACAGACAGGAGGATAAACAAGACAACAGCAATACGCCACTGTAGCATCTAGTCTGTCTTATCCAAAGAAGAAGAAGAAGAGACAGTAAATACCTGTAAATAGTACACAGTTCATGTACTTTTGGTTTCATCCTCAGGTTTCAGACACACGAAAAATCTCAGACTGTTTTAGCTACTAATTAGCATGTTGCTAAGGAAGATGTAGAAATGCTAAGCTAACATCATCAAAGAAAGTGAAAAAGCCCAGTTAGCTCCAAACACTTAACCAGCTAGCTAATTCATTACATGATGATGTCATGAAGTTGTCAACACCTAACTTAAAGTTTTCATGGATGGTTCAACTCTCCATGAATGAAGGCAGGTTGCAGTCATGCTAACGTTAGCTGCAGCACTGGCTGCAGATCATTAGCGTTAGCTGCTACAGGGGACTTGTCTTTCAGGCTATAAAACACGTCCGCTCTTCATCTTTTACAAATATTTAGTGTTTGACCAGGTGTTTCCTCAGGTTAGACGTGTCGTCATCATTTGACTTAATTACAGATATTAAAGCGAGTGTCATCTGCACAGAGAGAAAAGAGAGATTATAGAGCTGAAGGATGGAGGGGCATTTAGCGAGAGGACAGGTGGATGACCACAGGGGAAATTGAAAGATGGGAGGATGGAGAAATGATAGAGGGAGGATCATGGAGCTTAACACAGTCCTTCAGCCCCCTGTAATCAACATGTTGGAGTTTCCTTGAGCGAGATACTGAACCCTGATTGGCTCCCCGGGCTCCGTAAGGACCGCCCACTTCTGCTCCAGTATGGGTCAAATGTAGAGAAAGAAAGAATCTTATTTTATGCTAAGTGTTGGAGACTCAGTGGTTTTTAATGGGAGAACTGGTTTATTCTGTATTCTAACTGGTTTATAATGGGGTTCCGTTTGTTGCGGAGAGGCTGGGACCTGGACAGGAGGATCAGGTCTCTGTAAAAACCTCCTGAACGTGGAACACTGAAGGAATTCTATCCTATTAACAGCTGAGCTAACCTCATTTTATACTATTCTACTATTATAGATCTGTGACTCAACAGCTGATGTTAACGGAGACAGAGGGGGGGGGGGGGGGGGGGGGGCGAGACCTCAGAGACTGGTAACACTGGTAACACCAGCAGAGTCAGACTGGTAACTCACCAGCAGAGGGAATCTGTTCTCTGAACTGAAACCTGAACCACGGTCGTCCCTCTGTGTTGATGAGCCGCTGTGATCTGGTTCATTAACATGGTTTATTTATGGCCCAGCAGCACAAACAGACCCACTAGAACCGGGGCAGCAGTGTGATGAATCATTCCAGCACTGGAGCAACACAACTCACACAGTACAGCCTTCAGGGCATCGTTAGGGGATTAAGACTCATTTTAGGATCATTTCCATGAAATCCGTCTCATTTCAGTCATATTTTCTTCTTCCTGTCCTCCTCTCATGCGTTCCCTCCTCCTCCTGTTAACCCTCTTCTTTAATTCACCTTTCATGCATCATAGCACCAGAGTGTTCCAGTACCACCCTAACCCTACTGGTGGTGTGTTCTTATTGGCTGGTGACACAGCCAATCAGATGTGAGGAGAGGGTGCAGAGTGGGAACATTAAAAGTTGATGTGAGCGCAGGCGTCCTGAATCCAGGACATATCTCAACATGTGTAGCGTTTACATGTTGACGTGAGGGCAGCGTGAAGCCAGAGAGACCTCGACCAAGATGGCCGCCGCTCCATCCAACTGGCAACTCAGGTGTCATCTATGCTAACCTGGTCAAACGGATGCTATATCTAAAGGCTAGCGTTAGCATGCCCACAGACAGACAACTTCATGACATCATCACGTAGTTAATCAGCTGATTGGATAAGTTGTCGTTGGAGGTAGCTGGGCTTTTTCACAATCTTGGATGATGTTAGCTTAGCATTATTTTAGCAGTGTGTCTGAAACCTGAGGATGAAACCAAAAGTACATGAACTGTGTACTATTTACAGGAAATACTACAGTAATCAATCACTGTGGTAGTGACAACAACATAACAGGTGATGTCACTGTTTCTTCTTCTTCTCTGGATAAGACAGACTAGACGCTATAGTTGCCGTATCGCTGCCCTCTTCTGG
This sequence comes from Chaunax sp. Z400, assembly GCA_037577475.1. Taxonomy (NCBI): domain Eukaryota; kingdom Metazoa; phylum Chordata; class Actinopteri; order Lophiiformes; family Chaunacidae; genus Chaunax; species Chaunax sp. Z400. The sequence continues at coordinate 21,776,632 of CM075183.1, forward strand.
TTGTTGTTAATGATGCTTATTCTGTGCTGATATTCTTCCTTTAGTTCAGTTTCTAATGTCGAGGCTTTCATTCATATCACAGATGTCTGTTATCAGGAAGTAACAGACACTCTGCAGCCAATCAGAGCCGAGTATTCACCCAGATTACCGCACAATACTGTGTCATTTGCAGACTTGATGACTCGTCACTTCTTGTCCTACTTATTGAGCTGTTTTAGCGCTGACTTTAAAAGCTGAGGTTCATCATTTATCATCATGTTCATGTTTATGATGAAATGACTGGTGTGAAAACATAACAGTCACATTATTAGAGAATGTTTAAGTTCAGCATTTTAACAAGACTTAAGACTGATGGTAAGAGGAGAGAGAGAGAGAGAGAGAGAGAGAGAGAGGGGAGCTGAGGAAGAAGGAACAGAAGAGGAGAGGATGGAGAGGAATGAGAGAAGAGAAGAAAGAGAAAGAAAGGAGGGGAGATGGAAGTGGAGGAATCGGGGATGAAAACAATGGTGAGGGAAGGATGGCTCCTCTGTTTCTCTGTTGCTACACAGCCCTCTCCTTTTCAGGAGACGGTGTTGTTGTCGTGGCAACCACACACGTGTGAAGGGGAAGTGGGCGTGACACGCTCACAAACACAGAGCTCTGGTTCGCTCACTGAATAATTGATCGGCCTTCGGGGCTTCGCACGTGATGGAGAGGCAGAGGAAGGCGTGGTCCTCCTCTCCGTTGGGTTTCAGGTGCGTTCATCAGATTTATTACCTCTGCTGTCGTTGACCTTTGACCTGGACGCTGTCAGCTGCTGCCATCAGTCACTGAGGGAACTCTGAGTGAAAGCTGGGAGACGCATGACGTCACGCTCAGAGTGGGAAGCTCCAACTCAGATGATGTCAGACTGTTCTGTTCAGTGGGAATCTGACAAACTGTTATTAGCTCAGCACTTCCTGATTGATCAGCGACAATATGGAGGACATGTTTGATTGTAGAACAGCTCATCTGGATACTGCAGCGGGTTTTTGTATTGCGATATATTGCGATACTTTGTGCATCATGTATGAAGTAAAGTTTTCTGAAAGTGTGTCAACGTCACGAACGTTAAACACATGACTGACCAGTTAATGAAGTTTCCAGACTGAACTGGTTTTCATGTGGTCCGATGCCGGTAAACTGGTTTTATACTGGTTTTATTGCCCACTCTTAACCATTAGACAATGGCTAATGTTAGCATTCTACCACTTACTAGCTAATGTTACCATTTGTTAGTATTACAGGATACAATAGGAAAGTACAGATTTGTTTAATGCTACGTCTGGAAGTGATATAGTGCGTTACCTTGAAATAAGGCTACATGCGCCTTCAGATTGTCACTAGTTTTTACTCATTGGTCGGTCGCGCGCAATGAAACATTAATAAAAATAATAATAATAAAATAATAATATTATAATTATTAATTATATATAATAAAATAATTAACAAAATTAATGACTTCAAACTGGAACAACATTTGAGTTAAAAATGGCCGCCTTACGTACGTTCTAGCTTCACCGAACTTTTCTACGTATTTTATTTTCTGGTCATTTCCATGGAAACATGTTGTTTTAGGTGAGTCTGAAGGTTGGTGATTTTGTCCAGATTCTGGTGGTGATTCTGTCATATCTCAAAAACATGAGCCTCATCAGACTTTAGAAATTCATTCATCAGGATAGTGGGGGGGGGGCCTCATTAGATGACTGTTATTTTGTCCAGTTGTTACGAACAGCAACTACATCTGGATCTTAATACATTTCCTCCTAAAGCTTCCCTTTCACAATAAATCTCCTGTTTGGCTGCGACAATAAAACCCTGATGCTGGTACTGATGGTCTCTAAAGACATGAGGTCATCGTGTTGGTTTCCAGTCTGAGATCTAAACTGGTCGCTGTGGTTGGAGACAATTCATCTCCTAGAACAGGAACATCGATCCACAGAAGATAGAACTGGTTAACATGCATACAGATGTCACATTTTCTCCATCTCTTCCTCCCACATTCTCTCCCCCCTTCTGCTCCTCCCATCCAAACAAACCCATTCTCTGTATTACAGCTGCCTCCTCTGACAGTATGTGTCTGTCAGAGACACACCAGGTCGGCCTGCAGCAGCAAACTCTTCCTCTGATTGGAGAGTATTGAACACATCAACACCAGTTGTTATAGATGCATATAGACCAGCTATTGATCGGAATTGATTGTGCATTAACCCGACTGCCAGAGGAGAATCTCAAGGACTGAAAACAAATGAAAATGAGTCTTTAGTCATTTTTAGTATTTTAGTCATCATCATCCTCTCATTGTCTTTATTTGATGAAGATGAGTTTCCATATATGGTGATGAACACAATACATTCTGTGTATTAAAGACTGGTTGGTTCATCAGTGACTCGCTGCTGCTTCTATTTCTGTTTTTAAAACCACGTATTTTTTCGGCCATGATGTTTCATATTAACGTCATGTTGTGTTCCTCCAGACTGCAGCCTGAAGTCTTCTTCTTCTGTTGTAGTTAATAATGTATGACTGTTGTTGAGGTGTCATCTCTGAGCTGCTGGTCCTCCTGCTGGAATCTGACCTCCAGAGAATTCAAATGCGTCTGCAGATCAGTGAAACCTGCAGGATTTAAAATGCTGCACATGAAGCTGTTTCCATCCAGAGAACTTTGTTCCTTCCTCCATACCTCCTTCCTCCTCTGTGTCCTCACTTAGATTTTCCATCGCTCATCTATTTTCTACTTTTGTCGTTAATTTCTGTTAGCTAAAGTTAGCTATTACAGCTAATGTTACCTAATGTCAGCTATCATAGCTAATGTCAGCTATCATAGCTAATGTTCCACTTTATTGTTAGTGTGGGTGTGAAGGACTCCAGGCCAGCACCCAGGGGCCCGTTGTGAGGTTTTCTCTGTCATTAATTCCACTAGAACTTTTCTGTGGTTTTGTAGGGTAAAAAAGAATCCAATAGAGGAAGTAGGAGTGGCTTCAGCAGCGCCCTCTGCAGGCCAGTGTGTCAGCATAGTGGACACAATAAAAAAGTACGTCGCTATAGTAGTTTGGCTGTTCAAAAATGTCGTGTGACGCTGTGACGAGTCTCTCTGACCAATCAGCTGTAATGTTTTCGCGTCACCTTTTAGTTCCTGCTCAGCTGCCGAGGTGCTACCAAAAACAAAAAGGTACCAGGTTTTAACCTAATGGACGACCAGACAAGACGAGTAGAACCGGTTCTACGACTGAAGTTAGCATTTAGCTCAAAGCACTGTGGGGTCGCTGTACAGCATCAAACACCTGCTAGCATAGCCATGTTAGAACTTTTTTTTATTTTTTTTTATAGATACTGTATTCATCCCACAGGGGGAACTTCTTCCTCTGCATTTGACCCATCCTGAGGAGCAGTGCTGCCTTTACAGTGCCCGGGGAGCAAACTGGGGTTCAGTATCTTTGCTCAAGGACACTTCAACTTGTAGACCTGCAGGGGCTGGGGATCGAACCACCGACCTTTTGTTCCATGAACGACCGCTCCACCTCCTGAGCCACAGCTGGCCCAAATGTAGTGGTTCCACTGTGGAGGGTTAGGGTTAAATCTTCTCATAAGTTTATATGTTTCCAAAAACCCCAACATACATCAAGACGGAGGTGAGACACTAGACAATCAGACAGCTAGCTAGTTAGCCTTTAAAGCGCTGCTATCTCTTAGCACATCATATTTTTGCATGAACTGAAGAGTTTTTATAATAAACTCAATGTTTGCGCAGAATATGACAGTTTTAAGTTTGATGTGTTTAACTTAATATTTTATGATTTATTATTTTTCATTGTATTATTATTTTATAGTTTATTATTTAATTTATTTTAAGTTTATTTCTGTAGAATGTTTGTGGATGAAACGTCATGTAGGAGGTAGTAGAGACACAGTAACTGTGTAACTGTGTGTGTTTGTGTGTTTGTTTCCTGGAAACATGAGAGGACCCAGTCAGATCCCTGTCTCCATGACAACTGCATCTTCCTCCTCATCTGTTTGTCCTTCTCACTTTCTTCCTGCTGTGGTTTTTAATTTAATAATGCAGCTTTTTTTTGAATTACCATTCAAACCACACACACACACAAACACACACACACACAGCATAAGTAGTTTGGTCAATAAACTGTATGTCAATTTGATTTACAGCTGGAAGCTAAATGATTCAAGCTCCAATATATTTCAGGTTTATCGGTAAAATCTACTATTGATCAGCTGTTAATAACCAAATCACACCAGAACAGCTGAAATACATCAATAATAGATTTGACCAATAAACCTGATACATGATGGATGCAGAATTGGAAAAAGTAGTGTGAAAATACTGATTCTGTAGCTTACAAACATTTTGCATTTTTAAAATTCTAATAATTATGATTATTATAATTATTATTAGAGAATAAATTGTGTGAATTCCTCTGCTGCTGTTTGTATATACGCTACATACTGCATGACTAAGTGTGTGTAGACTACTAATGCGTGGGAGGCTGATGTGAGTCACGATTGTGGAAATCCCACTCTGCCCCCCCCCCCCAGCAGAACCAACAGAAAGCGAGGCGTCGCTCTGCAGCGTTCACACTGACAGGACGATGCATTCAGGCTCTGAAAACAATCAGATCCTTCAACACTCTGGAGTCTGGTCTCCTCATAGAGGAAGGTCCAATCAGACCCGCTGTGGTCTCACTGATTATTACTGTCATCAGGCTGGAGGAGCTCTTTGATTATGTCATTCCTGGGTTAGGTTAAGGCGGTGAGGGTTGACCCAGAACCCTCTGGAGGGATTTCATGTCTCATCTAGACTGGGAACATCTCAGAACCCCCCAGGAGGAACTGGAAAGGGTTGCTGGAAGAGGGACGTCTGGAAACCCTGATCAGTCTGCTGCCACCATCACCCGAAACCCCGGACACTGTTTGATATTTGGTCACATTTCAGATGAGACCGTCTTCATGTTTCACCAGCAGTTAGTAGATTATCGAGATTAACGTTCGTTAAAATGATTCATGTCGTGTCTCTGAAAATAGATGTCGTGTATTAATGGACTGATGGTTTTTTATCAGCCAATTTTAAACATAAAATGTCTCATTAGGGTCAAACATTCAGTTAATAGTAATACCCCCCCCCCCCAGAGGAAACCCTGAGACCATACTGCCACCAAACAATCCTCCACATCCACCCTCATCAACAATCATCACATCAGTTTTCTGTCTGTCTTCTCTCTAAAAACATGGAGGACAGAAAATCCTAACTCTCTGTTTTTCTCTGTCTTTGTGTTTCCTGTTACAGAAAGTCAGTGAGAAGGTTGGAGGAGCAGAAGGAACAAAACTCGACGATGATTTCAAAGAAATGGAAAAGGTAAAAAAAAAACTCCCACATTAGAGTTGGTGTTAAAGGAGGTGTGGTCAGGCGTTAAAGGAGGTGTGGTCAGGAGTTAAATGAGGTGTGGTCAGGAGTTAAAGGAGGTGTGGTCAGGCGTTAAAGGAGGTGTGGTCAGCAGCATTGATTTGAACCATTGACCAACAAAAACCTCTAAAGTCAAAGCTGCAGTATTTTAACTGTTATTTAAAGGACGAATCAGATGTGACTAAATAATACTGTATGAACCTGGACTGTTTCACTGTATGAACCTGGACTGTTTCACTGTATGAACCTGGACTGTTTCACTGTATGAACCTGGACTGTTTCACTGTATGAACCTGGACTTTTTGATTTGATGACTGCAGCGGATCAATAGTAGATTTGACAAATAAACCTGATCTATAATGGAATACTGATGTGTTCTCTGTAGAAGGTGGACATCACCAGCAGAGCAGTGTTGGACATCATGACCAAAACTACAGAATACCTCCAACCTAATCCAGGTATAAATCACACAGAACAGCTGCACCCAGCATGTAGCCTCAAACACAACCAGTCACTGCTGATGTAACCCTGCAGCATCCAGAGCCAAGCTGAGTATGATCAACACCATGTCAAAGATCCGCGGCCAGGAGAAGGGACCTGGTTACCCGCAGGCTGAGACCGTCCTGGGTGACGCCATGCTGAAGTTTGGACGGGAGTTGGGGGAGGAGTCCAGCTTCGGTAAGTAGGACTGGAGACCCGGTCCGTTAAATATCTGTCAACAGGAAGCCAGTCACAAATAAATATTTACATGTTGGCTGACAGTTTGTAGAAATCAGCTTCAAAAGAATAAAATAACAAAATAAATGAGACAATGTACCATATTTATTTATTTATTTAAAATAAACAAAAAATACTGATATAAAAAAACAACAACATATATATAGATTTTTTTTTATTTTTTTTTATGAGATTATATATGATTATCTTTAAAATAAATAATAAATATAGAAACTTCTTAGCCTCGCCCGTTCTGAGTACAGATAATTCAGAAAATGATTTCTCTATATTTTGACATTTCTCTACTTTCCCTTCATCCCTTCCTCTCAGGTTTGGCGCTGATTGATGCCAGCGAGGCGATGAAGGAGCTCGGTGAGGTGAAGGACGCTCTGGACATGGAGGTCAAACAGAACTTCATCGACCCGCTGCAGAACCTCCACGACAAAGACCTCAAAGAGATACAGGTGACTAAAACAGCCGTCATCGGTCGGGTTAATATGGAACTGTGCAGGAACTCACCGCTGTCTCCCTCCACCGCAGCACCATCTGAAGAAGATGGAGGGCCGCCGTCTGGACTTTGACTACAAGAAGAAGCGTCAGGGGAAAGTCCAGGAAGAGGAAATCAAACAGGCGCTGGAGAAGTTTGACGAGAGCAAAGAGATCGCAGAGCAGAGCATGTTTAACCTGCTGGAGAGTGACGTAAGGACTGCTGCAGGCCTGCAACTGTCACTTATTTGCATTATTGATTAGGGTCAGGTCCCAAACTCGGGTAAAGGGTCCTGAACGAGTTACTTTGATTCAGCTGAGTATTGATTCTAGTTAAATCAGTTAAAGCCAAATATCAGTACAAGCACTTTAAAACTGGCTAAAGATAACTCAGGAAGTAATCCATAAATCATGATGTAAAAAAGGGAAGTGTGTGTGTTCCAGATAGAGCAGGTGAGCCAGCTGGCAGCATTGGTCCAAGCTCAGTTGGAGTACCACAGCCGCTCCTCCGAAATCCTCCAACAGCTCTCCAGCAAGATGGAGGACAGGTATTGATCTGTGTGCTCAGCTGTTATTAAAACAAACCAAGTGACATGGATAGATGTGATTGGACAAACCTGCTTCTGTGTCCAGGATAAAAGAAGTGTCGAGTAAACCGAGGAAGGAGTACGCTCCGAAGCCCAGAATGACCCTGGAGCTTCTGCCCCCCAGCGAGAGCCACAACGGAGGGATACACTCTGCCAAATCCCCCGGAAGATCACCAGGTAGAGAGAGGAACTCGTACGCACTGGTGGCACAGTGACTTCACACCCTGGCGTCCAATCACCTGCAAACGTGATGAAAGACGGCCACGAAGGGGGGTGCTAGCAGCTGCACCTAACGTTAGCACATCTACAGCCAGCAGCTGCACCTAACGTTAGCACGTCTACAACCAGCAGCGCAGCTAACGTTAGCACGCCTATAGCCAGCAGTGCAGCTAACGCCTCTCTTAAAGGTTAAGAGAGGCGTCGACAACTTCATTACATCATCATGTAACTAATTATCTAGTTGGATAAATTTTTATTGGAGATAACTGGTCTTTTTTCACTGTCTTGGATTATGTTAGCTCAGCATTTTTATTAGTGTTAGCCTCAACACACAGAACCAGCCACTGACTCCATCTGAACTTCCTTAGCAACATGCTAATTAGTAGCTAAAACAGTCTGAGATTTTTAGTGTGTCTGAAACCCGAGGATGAAACCAACAGTACATGAACTGTGTACTATTTACAGGAAATACTACAGTATTCAATCACTGTGGTAGTGACAACAACAACAAAACAACAGCTGATGTTTCTTCTTCTTCTCTGGATAAGACAGACTAGATGCTACTATGATGTATTACTGCCCTCTACTGGTTGTTATTAATGATCCTTTACTGATCTGATATTCATCAGTTTATTTTAGTCCAGTTATCAGAGTAAAAACTGTTCCTCCAGCTGATCCCAGATCTGTGAACAGCTGCTGGTACAGCAGATTTTGTGGCTGATTTTTTACAACAAAAATACGTTTTAGTTACAGCTGGGCACCAAACTATCGGCTCGAACGTGACCTTTATCTAAACTAAGACTTGTTGACACTAGAAACCTGTTTCTGTTCCCTCACAGCCCCCATGGACCAGCCCTGCTGCCGAGCCCTCTATGACTTTGAACCAGAGAACGAAGGCGAGCTGGGCTTCAAAGAGGGCGACGTCATCACCCTGACCAACCAGATCGACGACAACTGGTACGAGGGTATGATCAATGGCCAGTCAGGCTTCTTCCCCATCAACTACGTGGATATCCTGGTGCCACTCCCTCATTAGGTCCCGCCAATGACCTGAGCCCCACCCCCACCCCGACCAATCCAGACACCCCAGAAAACAGCCTGTATTTGCAACAAACCACACCTTCCTTCTTCTTCTTCTTCTTCTGTGCTTCTGTGCGACTCTGCTTTCACCAAACGGACTGGGATGTAGACGTAGAGGACGAGGCGAGGCGGTAGGACAGTGATTCAAGGAGACGAGGACTTTAGCGTGAGAGAGGACAGGAACTAATGAGAAGACAAAGAGATGTTGATCTTTTACGGCACAGTGCTCACTCAGTCGGGCTTCGCTCAGCCGACCAGCCTGGATACCAATGAGGATTTGGAGACTTCTGGATGAGGCACGGTGTATTTGTATGTGCATGTTTGTGTCTATATGTGCGTTTCGACCTGTTCTTACTCTATTATGATCCAGCCACAATTCATTTCTGCTTGTCAGTCAAACTTCTTGACAGTTTTGTTTTTTTGTGATACTGTCTTCCTCTCTTCTTGAGTTCCTTTCCATCTTTTTCTCAAAGTTCTTCTGTATTTTCTACCTTGACTTGTGCTTGTCTTCAGTCCTAGTTTTCTCATTCAGCTAGCACTGCCGTTTAGCATGGCTCTATAGTGGTATACAGACCTTTAACCCATGATCCGGAGCTGCAGGAGGTCAGCAGACCCTCCTGCTTTTGTTTGAGTAATACCTCGGACTCTTGTAACTTACTCTGCATCGAATCTCAGCGCTGTGGCTGCATGCATGAACCAGCCGAAAGTTCTCGTGTTGAGATGCCAGTGGTTTTCAGGAGAACATCTTCTTTCCGGAATAAAGGAGAACCCCATTTTTCTAATAATGGGAACTTTAGCGGGTCTTAAAGGTTCGAGGATCAGGAACAAAGTCAGCATGTAAAGGAAATCCTGTCTGACATGATTTCCTAGATAACACAGGACAGGCCAGGTCAGCACACAGATATGTTAGTAAGCACAAAGGAAAGCTGCTTTTTGTGTGTGTTGTGTGAACCGTGTGGTGTAGATGCTTCTTGATTCGTCCTGTTTGTGGCTTTTGCATGCTGGGAACAGTGGTAGCTTCTCTAAAATTCCTCTTTTAACATGAACGATGCTCAGTGTGTCCTGAATCCAACTCTACATCCTACATTTGAAACAGGCTCAGACTACAGGAGGTTAAATCCTGATTCCCTCCCAATAATCAAGAGGCGAAATCTGATCTGGGACCATGTTCTGTAACGATGTTCGACCCAGACGATCTGAGACGTTTACGGATCCTGATCTGCTCACCCTCCTCATGGCCACCTCGATAACATCACGTTTGATATTTAGGATTTAAAATCACCACGGTTATGTCAGTATATTCTGACCAGGGCTAAAGTTAGCTAGCATGCTACTGTTGACAGACACTGACGGATACTAGTCCTTGTTTACCACGTCCATGACCATTTTCTTGTTCACACTCGTTTCTGCTTTTCTTTCTCTCACTGTAAACCATTCACCACGCCAGCCTTCATTTTGTTTACATCTGCCTCCCATGTGAGGCGGTGCATCGCCCCCTCTGGTAGGGTAATCTAAGGACCAGTCAGTCCAGGCTCCTCCCCTGCTGAGGTCTGAGGCCCCTAACCCTTTTCCATTTGATGACAAAAGTTATGATAGATCTAAAAATGGGCCCATCTGTTTTCCTGTTATATCAGTAGGCTTCATGGTCTGGATTTGGCCCGCGGACCGCCAGTTGATAACCCCTGTTGAAGTGTGTGATGCACCTGATTCTAAAATAGGTTCAGATTTTAGAACATAATCTTAGCAGAACCTCTAGAGTGATGAAAACATTCTGGGAACCTTCAAAACATCCTTGAGGTCTCTGCATCCACAATAACATACTATGCACTACATTCTCCATCAGAACGAAGGTTCTCTAGTTCTAAGAACCTCTTTTTATTGTATCCATACTATGAGAACTCGGAGCCACTGTAGTTCTTAGGAACTTTTTTAGCTCATACTTTTCCCAGGACAAGAGGGACCTTGGGTGACATAAACGTACGTTGATTGGTTGAACCCGTTTGGACCAGCTTGTAACGGTAGCCTTAAAAAATGTTAGTTACATTTTTGTTGCGCAGAGGTGACACTGCTATAGCAACCACCGTCCAGCTAACGTCAATTCAGGGTTGCTAGCACAACTCCTCCAGTGGACAGTTCCTCAGAGAGTCACCAGAACCGTGTGGCCTGAAAAACGCCTCCTGAAGAGTTATTGGCTTCACACCATTGGTCACTTGGTATTTTGTTGTTGTCTTCATTATCACATTGCATTATGGGATATTTTTGCTGTTGTACTGTTCACTGCTTACATACTGTAGTATTTCCTTGGAAATAGTATACCTGTCATGTAGTATTAGCTTCATGCTAAGGTTTTGGGCATACTAAGAAACACAAACTGTTTTCAGCGTACTAAGCATTATCTGATCAGTATCTCGTCATGTTAACATAATAATTCAACCCTGCAGATTGTCGTGTTCACAAATTCATCATTTTCAATGGGGATGTGTGACAAATGCAGTCAAGAGAGAACATGATATCAACATGGTCCACATTCATTAGGAGGTGCCTCTTTTTAGGATGCGTCACACTGAGGCTCCGTTTACACTGCAGTGTTTTTTTCTTTGCGTTTTTAAAACCTGCGTTCACACGGATCCACAAACACGACAGAAAACGCTGTAGTCTGGATGCCAAGGCAGTAGGTGGTGGTGTAACTTTTCAAAATCAACCACAGACTAAGATCACAGTGGTGTTTCAACAAATCTACATTGGAGGAGCGTAAATAACTTAATCGAGTCTGTAGCACAAACAAAAACCGGACATATTTTTGGTTGTTGTTCTGGCCATAATAGGCTGTTAGCTGTCTGTGTACGCGACAAAGGCTGGCAGGAACCGTAACAGGCATGTGTGAAGCGGGGCTGTGTCGTCATCGGTTCTAGCCTGTTTACACAACACCGATGTGGTGGCGTTTTGAAAAGTTTCCACTCTGGAGCCCGTTTTTAAAAGTTTGCAGTGTCAGTCCCCGAATTCACCGTCCTCGTAGAAACGGATGACCAAAACACAATAAAAGGTTTCTGTTTTTGGGTGAAAAGGTCATCCTGTAAACGGCCCCTGAGAGAGAGAGAGATTGAGACGTACAATCTGTACAAACCCTAAGAATGTTTCTGGACCTCATCATTCAGTGTTCACATATATTCACCCCAATCAGAACATTCCAGGACCCTCAATAATCAGTATCTGTGGAAACTTTTAGCTGTGCTAGTTCCCTGGAGTAGTGGGACCTGTCCATGGCTACAACTGTTACTCCACCAAAGTGCTACCTACCTGTGTGCGTATGTCTCAGCAGTTTTCTTCATAAAACAGTATTAATGAGTCTACTCTGACAAAAGACCTTATGAAAAAAGGTTGATGTTATTTATTGTTAAATAATTCAACTGTTTATCGCTGATGTTAGATTATACAAATTGTGACAAATCTATCTTTAAAATCCAATCCAGCAGTTGTAAAACCAAAGTTGTGGACTTTAATAGCAGCGGAACATTTTTAATATCATGACACTGTTTTGTTTTTTTTCCCTCAAAGCTACAGGCTGAAGCATACAACTTGTTTTTTGCTTTAGCTAAGGAGAAGTTTCACAAACCAATAAACAGATGACACCATTTGGGTCCAACAGTCATGAAAATGTTCAAGGAGATCAGTTCAAACTACTATAAGACTGAAGAACTTACTATTATAGTCATGACGTGTTGGGATGGGCATTCGGTTTGGTGCTGGGTTTAAATCAACTCCAATGTACATTAAAAAACTGATGCACATAGGCGGCTAAAGTCTGTCACCTAATAGAATTGTTTGTCTCATTTACCATGCTAACATTTTAAAATTGGAACTGAATTTTGTGGATTTTATTAAGATAAAAAGCTAAGGGGTTTCCTATCTAGGCAATAGTTATTACATTGTTAAATATCAGCAGGAATCTGTGCTAGCATGGCTAACGCTAAGATGCCAGATATGGCTAACCAACTAGCCTTTTGCTTCACTTCCCTGTACTCTGTCATGCAGTGTTGACTATTTAGAAATAAAAATTTTAAAATGTACAGATACTTCATTTTTGTATTCCTAAGATGTATGTGACTACTTGTATTCCATTACAAATGACCCTGTGGAGATGTCAAAATGTTAGGACGCTGTTGTAGCTGTTTTTGCTAAATTGAGCCAGTCCATTCTCTAAACTAATTGGAAGTTAGACATTTGTCCAAGGTGCATACTTTGTGTTTCTTCCTGTCAGTTCTTGATAGGTTAGTCGACATAATTAATAATTTAATAAGATCACAGCTGAGAAAAAATATTTTAGTGTTTGGGAGGATAGGAAGGTGTTTGTTCTGAAAGCTAGTTGTCTTCTGGACACAAATAGTAATAATAATGAACAATAAAAAGAGATTCAGTAATAATCCATAAACAATGGAGAGGCAATAACAGTGGCTCTGATGGAAAACATTCAAATCTGTCTATACGAGCTAGCTAGCTAGTATCTATCAACTAGCTAGCTAGTATAGATACGAGCTAATATCTACTAGCTAGTATCTATCAACTAGCTAGCTAGTATAGATACGAGCTAATATCTACTAGCTAGTATCTATCCACTAGCTTGCTAGCTATCAAGCTACTGTATAGATAAATACAGGCTCACTAGCTAATATCTATCTCCTTGTTGCTAAAGAACATCACAACACAACAGTAAAAAACAGTCTTGTTTTTCTTTCTGTTCTGTAACTGTTAGCAGGTTTTTGTAAAGATGTAGGTTTGGAGCACAGATGTTCTCCGTGTTTTTCTTTGTTCCATCTGTGTTCTGAGTCTGAAACCTGACTTCCTGAGTCTGCCTGTGGAAAGTCTGAGCTGCATGCAACTGAACCGCTTTACGTCTGGGTGGAAATATTAGTCCTGCTAGCTTTTTCTCACACTGCAGTTAGCCTATATGAACTGATACCATTCATTTTCTATTGTTCAATTGCTGTATTTTCTTTTTTTAATCTTTTGACTTGGTTAAGCTATATTTGTGTAGCACCCCTTTTCAAAGTGCTTTAAGACTTCTTGAATATGTTTTTATTTATTGTTTTGTTGCTCTGCTTTCATTTGCCCTCTATGGCGAGATGTATTCTAACCTCAGTGAGGGACTTGTACAGTGTTAGCTCCATATTCCCTTGTACCAGACCTCAACTACCTGCTTGAGATTTAATTTCAACATCACTCTTGACTTGTTGGATCGAGCAAAGTGCTCCAAACACTCCTGTCTGTCCGTAGAGACACAGCAGCTCTGACAGCAGACATGTTCTCATTGGTTTGGCTAAACTCGAGAAGAATCCGTTTTTTTGGCTGACTTCATTTTTTTGGCCCCGCCCACTGAGGTTTAAGTGAGCCAATGAGATCAATTCTGCTCTCATGGCCTGCCTTAATGAAACACTATGATTTCCGGGTGTGGTCTTGGTCTGACCTGTGGCTGTGCTACGTTATACTGTATGCCTTTTGGCTGTATAAAAAGGCCCCTATGAAACCTGGTGAGCTACGTATGTACGTACATACGTACAAACACACCTTGTTGATATTTATTTATTGTACGTATTCATTTGATTGTTTATTTATTCACTCCTTCGTCCTATTTATTGGTTTGGCACCTGTGGCGTATTTGACGATTGTCAATAAATTGGTGTATGATGTAGGGGCGGGGGGGCATTGAGTGTGGTCATTGGACAAACCTAGCTGTGATACTAACTCTTAACTGTTGCTCTCCTCGTATTGGATGATGATATAATCTATGACCACTGTATGTATAACTGCTTGTTGTGAAGATGAACTACAATGTACTGACAATAAAGAATTAACACTATGATGACACACTATAGAACACAAGGCTCCAGTCTGTTCTTCATAGATAAGCTCCTGGACCTCATGTCTTCTCCTCAGTTTGAAGACATTTTCTGTCTTTTAGCACCTAACTCAACTTAAATTGAATTAGCTGCTAACTGCTACCAGCTGCTTTTAAAAACCTCCTGTTTGTGGGTCACACATAAAATGTCACTCCCCCGTCCGGTACTACTGGCTCCTCTGGCAACTCAGAGGAGGAACGACGACGTATGGCGGCTCTGCACTATTAAATGCACATTTTAAATTTGGGTATAAAAATTGAGTATTTAAGAAAATATTGATAAATAAATGCCTTTAACTGTGTAGATGAATCCACCGTTACGTTTGTAAAAATGTCCTTTGTAAATGTTTTTTTTTATACATCTACTGTATTTGATTTTCTGACCTTTTATCATCCAATATGTTTACCAAAAACCTGATTATATTTCTTATAAGAATTAGAATCAGGGGTGCAGATAGCGCAGTGGTTAGAGCACGCGCCCCATGAACTGAGACTATAGTCGATTCCGACCTGGGGCCATTTTGCCGAATGTCTTCCCCCTACTCTCTCTCCCTCATTTCCTGTCACCACTTAGGCTGTCCTATCCAATAAAGGCACAGAATGCCCCCCAAAAAATAAGAATAAAAAATAACTTAAAAAAGAATTGGATAGAATCAGGAGCTTATGATCAATTAAAAAAAACTGCTTGTATCAAAGAATTTCATGAGGAAACATTCTGAAATTTCCAGCATAAAAACATGCTGAGATGACGTAATATGTGTTTATCACAGTTTAGCATGTCCTGTGTATGACTCAATGTTCACATTCAAGAATAAGACATTGTAAATACAAATGAATTTAATTAAGTAAAATAACAAGATTTATGTCTTTACAGATTATTCAAACTGATCAGTTATTTTAAGATTATGTATGAATATCCAATACCTACAGTGTGAGTAGATGTTGAGATTTAGTGTTTGAGAACACCCTGTATTAGAACTTTGTCCTAAGAGGAATTTGATCGTTTTTGAAGAAGCCATGATTGTTTTTAGTGTAATGAATCGAAATGGCCACCGGTGGCGCTGTGGTAAATGTTTCCCTCCATGTTGCCGTTTCCTTCGTTTTAAACCAGTATCTGATGCTTTCAGGCGCTCTTTAAGAACTCGGATTTCATAACTCTCTCTTGTTTCGCGCGAAAATAACGTCTTTTTTTTGTTGTCAGAAACGACACCAAAAAGTTCAAAATACCACGTTATTTACTGTTTATTGTTGTTTGTATGTGAAATAAAGTCTGTTGAAAGAGTGAAGAAGAGTAATAAAATGTTTACGGTTCGTTTATTTACCAGAACTTGTTGCTTCGACAGATTTCTTAACTTTAAATGCAAAACAAAAATTAAAAAATCGGAATAATTAAGCGAACCATTTTTAAAGCATGTAGTAACTGTGTACACGCCCTCTTTGAGTGTGGTGTTCCTAACTGGCTTTATTTATTAATATTAATAATTATAATATTACATTATTCTATTTTTGAGGGATATTAAAAACAACGAAATAAACAAACGACTTGACCCACTTTTCATGCGCAACGTTTCACTGGTTCTGGACTCTGTGTCAAGTTCCGTAGAGACAGATGGAGACTTACCGGAAATTGAATAGTTTGACTTAAAAATAAATGCATAATGTGACTAACCTCTATACACATAAGATGGAATTTTAGACTAAATATGTGTATTTTAAAACTATTGGTGCTCTAATATGTTGAGTTAAGACGTTAACCTGTACATTGATTTAGGAATTGTTATGGGAAAATATCGTTTGTGATCATGGGAATTTTATTTTGGCAATCTTTCCCGGATGTCTTTCATTCTACTATAGCTAACTTCACACAGTTCCGCGTGTTGATACTGAAGAGAGGATCGAGGAGAAACAAGTTTTTCGCATCGCAGAGACCGAAACTGAGGCCAGAACCAGGGGAAAATGGAAATGAAGAAGAGGGTCTTCTTAGAACTGAGGCACCGGTCACCGACAGAAGTGAGTGAACCGGGTTGTTGTCTTTATTCGCGGTGTAAACTTGGCCGGTCGGAGGAGGAGGGGTGTCGAGCACATGGCTGTGTGTCTGCAGGTCCCGAAAAGTGATAAATAAAACATTTAACGCCGAGCTACAAGCTAGTATAGCGTCTAGATTACAGTTTAATAGGAAAGTTTAAACGTCAGATCTTTACGTCACTACCGGACTTAAGTAATAGACAAACAACCTAGTGGCGCAGATGTTTACCGCTTTGTAGTCAGTTTTATTTTCACTTATTTAAATCAACGTTATTTTGGACAAAGTTATCTTTCTAGTGATTAAATGTTCAGTTTATAATAGATATACGTGAAGGAAACTGGCTCGCGCCTCCTGTTCGTGCACAGATATGGACAGCAACGTCTCCCGGGCCTGGCTAATGTCTGGAATCGCATTATTTCGAAGTTGTAATACGGCATTTTATTCCCCCGCATAACTTGGTTTTTGTTGTGTCGACGAACTTCAGTATCAGTGTACACAAGCGCAAAATGAGTACCAAGCAATTTAGCAGGGAAATATAATTCGTCATGATATTGTTTTAACGAAAATTCAGACAGGAAATGCGTCATTGTTTTTGGGCTTAACATTACACACTGTGGTGCTGTTGAAATAAGAACACACATTAGTTTACCAAATCAAACGCACCATCTAATTCCCCAGCATTCATTTCAAACACTTAAAAATATTGGCGTTGATGTTGCTGTGTATCCAGAAATTAGTCGGAGACTGTTTAGTAGCGCGTAGCTACTGCTATCTTGCTAAAGCGGCTGCTGCTTATGTGCTACTTCTGCCTCCATTACTATCCATAAACACCATGTAACCCGTAGCATCTCCACCAGGACCGGTCATGACTCCCGAGTCGGGGTAATAAGACAACAGTGGAGGACTCGTTAGCAGAGAGCTAGTAGGTGAGCTAGCTTAGTTAGCCGCGTCTCATGCGTTAGTGTATAAACAGAGAAGCTGGGAACCGTTCCATTATGAAACTGAACTGAGTCCTTGTCACTAAGACCAGTCTGCAACTGTTTCCCTGTGGTGGATACTAATGACTCCGTGACATTTTGACAACATTCTAATATTTTTATATTAATAGAGGCTCAAGCTCCTTTTGCATTAGCATTATATTTGAACACAGTTAATATGTAAGTAACCCTCTGGGGTCTGATTTTTACATATCGTTTTAAATCTGCCCTTTAAGGTGCTTCCATACAACATAGCACACTTTTCCCAGAGCAATGTGTAAAAGTTAATTTCACTCAAAACCTAAACATTCACAGCTTTATACATGTGGACCAATAGTTCTGGTTCTTGAAATGGGTTTACCGAAGTCCACGGTTGACAGAAGCAGTGGAATATTTGAATTAAATAGTAGATAAAAGTATAATAAATGTTCAAAATTACTTTTGTGATATTGTTTATTGAGTAGAAATGTTCTGTCACTCAGACTATATAAGAACGTTCATGGCAGCCTAGTGTGTACTGTTTCAATACAAACCTCTATTCTCTATTGGACTAAATCCACCTCCCCTCAGGTCCAGGAGCTGGTCCTGGATAACTGTCGCTCCGTCGAAGGGAAGATTGAAGGAATCACGGAAGAGTTCTCGAATCTGGAGCTGCTCAGCCTCATCAATGTCGGCCTGACCAGCGTAGCAGACATCCCCAAACTGGCCAAACTCAAAAAGGTAAGAGAACATAGATGGAACCAAGTCAAAACGGCTTGATTTAAACGTTTCATGAACATGTGGCTGCACAAACGTGCTAATCATGGTCATGTCCAGTTATTTCATATCATGTCTAATCTACAGTGGTAGAGCTAAATAACTAATTGATCCAGAGGAAATTAATCTACTGATGTGATTATTGACACATCTTTCTTTCTCCTCTGGTTCCAGCTTCTCAAGTGTAAGGATTTGATGCTGTTGCGTCATATTTGATAGTCGACTGAATATTTTGTTGCCAAAATGAATGAAAAATAATAAACTAAAGATTTATTTAGTGTTTGATCCCCGATCAGTCAAGTTGAAAATCATAACCCTGTAAAAGAATTGTTTTCCATTCATGCAGCCTTCAATTAGAGGTATTGTTAAAATGTTGTTTTGTTCTCTGCAGTTGGAGTTGAGTGACAACAGGATATCAAGCGGTCTGGAGGTCCTGGCAGAGCGGCTGGTGAATCTAACGCACCTCAACCTCAGTGGGAATAAGTTCAAAGACATCAGCACCCTGGAGCCCCTGGTGGGTGGCTGTACCTAAATATCACACCTGTCAGGGTGTGTCATGTGTCTCCACCCGTCTGCTTTTAGGCACATACTACAGAGTCGAGTACAAACAACAGTGTAAACGTTATGTTGTGCATGAAATCATCAATGTAATTGCAAATATGTGTTTGGTAACATTTGACTCCACTTTTGTAATAATGGACACACAAAAATGTCATTTTTTGAAGTCTATACCCTCCCATGTGTCCTCCATACGTCACCACCATGTCCCCCTGAGGATGAAAACAAGCTTTGGAAAGGTGTCGTAAGCAGACCCTGTTCTTCCTACTGAAAAACAATTATCTTAACAGCTTTATGTGGTCGATCACTAGATCGGACTGGTTTACTGAGTTTTACCACCAGGTATAAAGTTTAACATCAAAATAATAAATAAGACTTGCAGTAGCTACGTTTCAAGTATGCACTGAAACCTTCCTGCAAGTGTTTCACAATAAAAGCCTTGAGGAGGAATGAAGGGTAACTGTCCACTAAAATGTTGGAGGTCTTTTAATTTGAAATGGATACAGAAAGTGTTGATTTAACAGTGTATTGCATTAACTTAAACTCTTTACAATAGTCCCCCCTTTTTTTAATGACACTGAACAAAACCTGTGATCGATTTCACAGATGCAGATGTGCAGATTTTTTGAGGGGGAGTTATAATAGTGATGAAACATGATGACCTACATAATCACATCTGTCTTTGCCCCACCAGAAAAAGTTGCCCCAGCTGAAGAGTCTGGACCTGTTTAACTGTGAGGTGACCAACCTGGCCGACTACAGGGAGTCTATCTTCAAGCTCCTCCCCCAGCTCACCTACCTGGACGGCTACAACGTCAATGACTGTGAGGCCTCCGACTCCGATGGAGAGGGAGATGGAGTCGACGAGGAGGAGTACGAAGGTGAGCGTCAACAAGGCAGGAAGGGGAAAATATGGAGCTAATTTCCAAAACTAAAAAAACAAAACAAAAAAAACCGCAGAAATTTCAAATATCCTACAATTCTCTAACAAACACAGCATGTTGGACAAAACAAAACATGCTCATCAACAAACGAAACATATTAATAAAACGTCACGCTTCAGAAATCAGGTGATGAAATTTGTTATTAGTTCGTTTGATCATATTGATCACTTGTTGTTGTCGGAGAAGCTGTCTATTCGTTTAGGCCGATACTAAAGGCATGTCTACTACTGTACAGACATTGCTTTTTGACTTTGTTTAATTATTTTGGATAAAAGCGGATGAGAGGGTTTTCTTCTGGAGGTGTGGTGGGCTCAGGTAGGGTGAGGTGGTCCGAGAGGAGTCAGCTGGCTGGACTCCGGCTATGTCGACTTTCCAAAGAGGTGGATAAACTGACAGCATTTGTGACTCTTAAAGGTCTCTCTGTGATTGGCTGAATTACATGATTGAAAGTTGAAAATTGACAGCATCGCCACCTGCTGTACTGGAGGGTGAAGAACTGAGAATATCTTGAACCAAAGGTCGTGATCGTTTTTGTTCTGTTTGTTTCTGAAGCCTGATGTTTTATTAATTTGTTTGATCATTTTGCATTTGTGCAACAACATGGATTCGTTTTTGTTATCATAGCTCCATTAATAAAGCTTTATTAAAGTCAAAGTGACATAGAATTCAGTATTTAAAAATATTTAAAATGTTGAGTTCAGAGGTCATCGGTGAACCGGCTGCTTTGTTGTTTCAGAGGGTGAGTCAGAGGACTTTGAATTAGAGGAAGAGGAGGAAGAAGAGGATGAGGAGGATGTGGTGGCTGAAGATGATGAGGATGATGATGACAGTGGTGACGATGAGGTGAGTGTATTTATCTGGACTTCTTTGGTGTCCCTGCTTTGAAAGGAAATTCTTCTGTTTTATTCAGGTTCATTTTTTGCTTCGTGTTTATTTTTATCCTGTTATTTCTGTCATCTCAACATCTGTAACCAACAATTCTCTCTGCAGGAAGGAGAGGTGAATGGAGATCTGGACAGCGAGGATGAGGACGAGGATGAAGAAGACGAGGATGAAGGAGACGAGGATGAGGACGGTCAGTAACAGTGTGGCTCCAAAAAGAATCAAGGCTTTAAACGTTTTAGTGGATCAAACATAAAATATTTTAGTATTTAATGAAAGAAAATGAGAACGCATGAGAAAGTATGAGAACACATGAGAAGATATGAAAACACATGAAAAAGTATGAGAACGCATGAAAAAGTATGAGAACGCATGAGAAGATATCAGAACACATGAGAAGATATGAGAACACATGAGAAGATATCAGAACACATGAGAAGATATGAGAACACATGAGAATGTATGAGAACACATGAAAAGATATGAAAACACATGAGAAAGTATGAGAACACATGAGAAAGTATGAGAACACATGGGAAATGGTGGTTTTCGTCTCTTGACCACAGATGAGGACCCGTCTCCAGCTAAAGGAGAGAAGAGGAAGAGGGACCCTGAGGATGAAGATGATGAAGATGATGATTAAGGACAAACCCCTCTGACTTCTCCTCCCCCCCACCAACGCTCGCCATCCTCTCATGACTCCCCCCCCCCTCTGTTGCCTGGTCTATTTTTCAATTCTCAAACTGGTCTCCTCCCACTGGGCCTTCGTCAGCCCCTCCCCCACAGACCCAAACGTTCGGCAGTAACTTCCGTTAATTTCTAAAAACATTTTATTCTCAGAAGCAGAGATTCTCTCCGGTGATTAACAAACTTACAGTCGACATCATCGTCTGGTATCATCTGTGTTTGTTGTCATGATCGATTAAACTATTCATAATTTTGTCTGTAAAATACCAGAAAAGTGTGAAAATAATTTCTCACAGCAGAAAGTGACATCTTCAAATGTTTGGTCCGACCCAAACATTATTGGCTAATTATCATGTGTGACGATGAAGAGCAGAAATCTTCACGCAGGAATTAGTGTCATCAGTCAAGCGTCGAGCAGCGTAAACTTCAAAAGGCTTTTATGCTGTTTTAGGTTCTAAAATAAATCATTGAAACCCACAATTTTTTATGATGCATAAAAAAATCTTTTTGCCTCATATTTTTTTGTCTGTAAATTACTAAATTAACGTAAGAATTTTTTGTGCATCTCGGAAATTAAAATCCTCCTGTGGCGTCTGTGTATCCTAATACGAAAAACGTGGTTTTCAAGAGGTTTCGCTCCAAATTCCTACACCATTAACAACAAAAACACCTTTTGTTTAACATTAATAATTCAGTGTCGGAGCATTTTTGAATAACCGTGGAAAAGTTACTTCGTAATCATGAGAAATCAAAAATTAGAATTAAAAATCTAACTTTGTGTTTCAAACAGCATAAAGTTCTCATGACTTTAATGTCTGTGTATGTTCTAAAATAAAAAAAAATTAAAACCATACATTTTTAAATCAGAACCTAGCATCATTGAGGAATTTATCACAACAGATTTTTTTTCACTTCCGTGAAAATAACGTTGTCCGGAGGCGCTTCCTGAAAACAGCACATGATGAGTTTTAACTCCAGATTCCTTCAGTGTTAAAGCATCAGAGGCTGTTTTTATTAGACGCTGGACCAGACGTCTTTCTCAATATTGAGATTTTCTGATCAAAAATCAAAAAATTTTGTCACTTTTTTATTAAATCAAACTGCCTCAATCACGACAAAAGTTGACCATAAAATGTCCAAAACATCTTTCGTGTAATATTTGTTTGCATCACCATGGAATAATTTCAGAATATTTGTGCATCCCAGAAAATTCAATATTTTGTGTTTCTTCAGAATACTAGAACACATGGTGGGACTTTGAGTTTTAGCGACACCGTTAAAAAATAAACGGTTCCCCGAAGAAGAATCATGTGACATCAGTTTAATATTTAATCATCCACTTCCAAACCATAGGAATAGAATAATTACTTCTTAATCATGTGAGAACGAAAGCCTGAATCGTGCCGATGGCTTTTATCCATATGGATCGGGACATTTTTTGCCTCTTAACACGACAGTCGGTCTAGGAGGCGTGGCCAGTGTTTCACGACAGATTGTCATTTTGTGAAAAACTTTTTTGTCACTTTTTTTAAGATCAAACTGTCCTGATCACGAGAAAAGTTCACCATAAAATGGACGTTTTGAGAACGGTTTTAACGATGATGGAATAATTATTCAAACACGTGAAAACAGAAGCTTGAACTTTGATTCAAACTGTGGGAGGAGGCTGAACGAAGGCTCGCCGGATGTGATGCCACTTTTTGGGATGCAAAATATCAAATAAATCCTTTCTCATCATTCCCCATCCGTGACATCACCACTCTGGGACTGAATCTGCAGCCATGACTGCACACCCGACAGGCTATGTGATGTCATCAACGGACAGTCTCTGAAAAACCTCCACCCACCTTCACATTTCCCCGAGGCTGAGCGCGCTCAGGGCAAACTGTTTCCTCTTTTTTTTGCCAACAGAGCTTTTTAAATGATATTTTTTCAGAGAAATAGTTTTTGTTTGATTTTGTATGGATGTTTGGGGACTCTCTCTCTCCATTTCTCTCTCTCTCCATTTGATCCTTCACTCTTACATTGATAGTCGAGGTTGTGTTTTCTTATTTTTTTTTTTTTTACTTTCTGTAAGTTAAAGGAAAAACCAAAAAAAAGACACACAAAAAGGACTTTGTAAATAAAATCTTAACTTTTTGCTCCTGGCGTCTCCTCTCTGAACTTTTGTCTCCATCAAACATGAAGTTTGAAGATACCAGTTAGTCCATGTCAAAAGTTAAGAAATGCAGCAAGTTAAGCTACAGTGATGACAAACGTACAAGGAGGCTATTTTCTTTATTACGTAGAACCAACTTCATTCCAAGTCATAGCTAACCCAGTAATTTATTATTAAATTAATTATGAATAATAATAAAGTCGTTTTCAAGCTCTTCCACTTCACCCTGATTCTGATGCAAAAACCTAAAATAAATACAAATATCAACCAGAGAACCTTTTTTTTAAAGATATTTGCTTTATTAGTAAATATTGGCTCTGATAGTAGAGACTATACTTTCTATGCAGTTGTATATTTTAAAAATAAAAGCATTTCTTTTATATTTTATCAGATGAGTTGTTTTCAGGTAGGCGTGGCTCCCATCCGGACTGTGGGGCGTATACTTTACAGAGCCTGAGCGCTGATTGGTTGAATCAGAAGGTAGCCCTCATGTTGTTTCGGGTGTTCTTAATCTCCAGCTCCAGCTGCGTGATCCTCACCTGCACAACAGACACACTATAATCCACCACAACTTAAACTCATGAATGAATAATGTCATAAAGAATGATTTTTATTATCCCGGAGAAAAATGTTCAGTTTATTTATCACTGCTGTAAATCTCCTCTGAAAGCGTCCTGGCTTTGACCTCAGACGATCCTGTATCTGTCTTACTGCTGTGTCTGTCACTAATCGTATCGAACACTAACGTCTTTGTGGTCCAGTTCTTCTCTCAGCCCTCTGATCTCGTCCTGCTGTCTGTAAAAGGCTTGCAGAAGCTGAAACGGCAGGAAGAGCAGACACTGAATTTGTGCTGACATAATCGTCATGGACACATCTCATGAGCCGGCGCCTCACCTCGCTCTCGGTTGTTGGCGGCGGTCTCTCTGCGGGTTCACAGCAGTGTGGGGTGCAGCAGTACATCCACAGCGGGATCTGGGTCTCATCTGGCTGCCACCCAGACAGATCGCTCACCTCTCTGGGGTATTTGGCGTCCTGGTAGGCCAGCTGCTCCTCCAGGAAGGCCTGAAGAGGGAAGATCAGTTTTATTCATCAACAAAACAGCCTGACAGAACTTAAAGAAACAAACCGAACCATCTTTCACGTCTGTTCAGCTTTCCTAACACATACCCCACCCCTCCAAAAAGTTTGGTGGAAACCTTCCTTGACCTAAATTTAATGGATTTGTCCCTGGTCCCAGCTCGACTCCTACACAAAATTTTGTGTATTTAGTTTTCTAACTTCAAGAGTAAGATATTTGTCCGTATTTTGTCCCAATTTTTAAAGGCTGCCGTTACAAGCTTACGAGGTTAGAGGAGGGTCTTCGATGTGACGTTGAAGGCCTTTTGATAGCTGACATTTGCTAACATTTGCTAGTGCTCTACCTCTTCCATGAAGTCCAGGTCTGTCCTGTTCACTGCATCAACATCTGGATCCATCTGGAGCCCCTGGTGTCTCACTAGCCCCTTCTCAGCAGGGGTTTCTGGGTAAGGGTTAGCTACTCGAGTCCTAGGCTTCAGGGACATCAGCACAGGACCTGATGGAGATACGAAAGAGAATTTTGGTTGGAATTATGGTGGGGAATGAAAAGAGGCATCTATCTGACCCATCATCCATCTATTTTAATGCATAACTGACCTCTGTTGATGCCCAACAACCACTCCTGAGCCGTCATGGCTGCCTGGTTTCCAGCTGTCAACGGGTACAGATCCTCTTGGAAAATACCTGACTGGGAAAAAAACAGAAGAAGAATGCTCCTGTACGCCTTACACTCTCTGTCCATTGTTTTCTTTCTATCTTCAGTCCATGAAACACAACAAAAACTGAAGGAAACAAATCCTTCAAA
Organism: Chaunax sp. Z400; assembly: GCA_037577475.1. Classification (NCBI taxonomy): domain Eukaryota; kingdom Metazoa; phylum Chordata; class Actinopteri; order Lophiiformes; family Chaunacidae; genus Chaunax; species Chaunax sp. Z400. Next base: position 21,801,915 of record CM075183.1, read on the forward strand.
CCTCTTTTCGCAGTACGATCATCGACAGCGGTTCCACCAGGTCTTTGATGGCAATCAGGCGGTAAAATCGGAAAATCTCACAGGAGCTCACGTCCAGGCCGCGTTTTGGCATCACCCCTGAAGTGAGATCAGGTCAAAGGACACTGAAAAGGAATAGGTGTAAATAACCCTAATGAAGGTCTGGTGATAAGCTAATTACTTCCTTCCAGCTCTTATTTTGACAGCGCTTTTTTGTATTGGGTCTTTTATTTTGAAGTACTTCCGTTGAAACAGGAAACTCAAATAAGAACGTCGAATGATTGACTTATCTTCGTAACGTTATGAAGAAGATGCTCTGCACTGTGAAGTTTTCAATATGGATAATTAAGCGCGTAGCTGGAATGGGAACAAGGTAATGTTCGTTTCATTTACGTATATTTTAGCTGTTGTTAGTATACATTGTTATTGTCTTAGTCATGCTGATGCTAGCTTATGCACTGAAGGTTAAATGAATAAGCTGTGCTAGTTTTCTAGCTTTTCATGTTACTTTGACCGGTTTATATGTGAGTGAATATTTGTATGGTTAAATTGCATTCAGGCAATGTTTATCCTTCTAAGAGCTAATTTTGTTTATTCATCCATCTGCAGCTCTTTTACGGTGTATTCAAAATAAGATTGACGGTTGAACATAAAATAAATTCTTCTGGAAACATCAGTACACTTCACCATTGTCTGGCTGGGTTCGCTACATAGTAGCACCTTAAACATTTTTTTAATTTTACAGTATTAGCCAAAGTTAGCTAAAAGTGTTGCTTTCCAATCCAGGTAATAGCACAGCTAAAGTGGACCAGGTCTTTCTAAAACGAATGTTGTACAGCTAGCTAAACTTAGCCCTTTCCGGCTAGCTAAATTGGTCTTGCTCTAAAACAGGTATTGATACAGGTAGCTCAGCTATAAGCTAACAGGGCAGTCACGTGGTGTCAGAATATTCAGAAAAAACTCCTGACTGAGAAAGTTGTCTTTGAATGCAACTTTTAAAAAATCACCATAATGTTGTTTCATGGCAAAAAGTAATAATGTAATATAATTTGAATTCAATATAAAAATAATAATTGAGTATAATTTGCATAATTTCTAACAAGGTGTTTGGTTGAAACCATTAGTTAGCGACTTAGATTAGTTCTGCAAGGTAGTTAGTAGCATCATCCCTCATAACTAGTTAAGCTAAGCAAGATTTCAGTGGTTTTAGGAAATACTGCTACTGGTGCAGCAAAAAATTCAGGACATCACTTTGTAACACAAAGTTTCAAACAGTATCAACGTGTTTAAACTCTGAGCCATAAAATACAACATATCTACTTTATAGCGTCCATGTTGTTCGTTTAAAAGCTCATGAACGGCTTCCCATCTCAGGAAATGGGACGAACCGAGGAGCATGTGAATGCACTTAGCACTAGCTAAAGCTAATAGTTTTCCTAAAATTACATCTGAAATTTTTCTTGATATGTATATTTACTGGTGGCTAAAGTCTTTCCTTAAGTTATCCTAAAGGCTCCAGAGGATTTAGTCTTAGGGTGTCTGTACAGACACGAGTCTCACCGAGTCCTTTCTGTGGCAGTAGGGATCTGTACTCTGTCAGGAAGCTAATGTAAGGTTTCTCGGTGCTCAGCTCGTAGTACCGGATGTTGGCGTCACCCTAAAGCACACAAACGCATCACACCACATAGTTGAACCTTAAACTCCTCAATGTTGGTTCTCTGTAATGATGATCAAGGTGCTAAATGTTTGAGTTTGAGATGTGTGATGCGTTAAGTGCAAAGACTTCTGGATAGATGGTATTTGACCTTTCCAGCCAAGTAGAGCATCTGAGTGTCGGGGTCATAGAATGGAAACAGAACTCCTGCGGACCCGTCCAGGTCTTCTTCATAAAGAGGCTCAGATAAGTCGTCCTGCACACAAACACAAACTGATGGAGTCGACTCATCAGTCACTCAGATGATGGGCTACAAGTGTGTGTGTCTTACAGGGTCCCAGAGGACGATCTGTCTGTGGTTCCAGGGTGAGCTGCCAGTCGACAGAAGCATCTTCAACCCTTCAAGGTATAAAACCTTCGTGGCCTTGTGGGACTTACTTCTGGACACCTGCAGGAACAGTCCTCACATCATTAGAGGGTTGGTTTCTGTTGTTGAAGGACATGAGGATAAACTTAACACCTCTAAAACACACCTGGAGGATTTTTCCAGTCCGTGGGTCCAGGATTCTAACCCGTCTGTCTTTGGATGTGACCGCCAGCCTGCTGCCGTCTCTGTTGAAGCTGACAGACAGCAGCAGCGTCTCCGATGGGTAGCGGTGGTAGAGGGGCATCAGAACCACTCGGACTGGGTACCTGAGCACCGCACCTACCTGGGACACATCCCAGAGGAGGACCTGGACAAAAGACCCATCTGATGAAGCTATAAGCACAGTTTTTGATACTGGACATTACTGGTATAGAGCTCTAAATCTCTGTCCCTTATAAATATAGAGTTTAACATCAATAGTTATGATGCTGTTTGTATGTATTTTTATGTGAACTGAAATGTTAGAGTAAGTCATGTCTTTGCCGGACCTTGTAGTCGTAGGCAGAGCTAAGAAGCAGGTTCTCAGCTGTCGGATGCCACTCAATAAGACCCACCCTCCTGGAGTGACCAATCAGAGTCTTCCTGGCCTTGGTGAGGTTCTGTTGGACGCCACAGACTGGGATGTCCCAGATCTTCACCTGCGTAAATGAGCCCATGCTGGGTTGAGAGGACCTTTACTGACACAATACATTTCTGATATCTAAACATGAACACAGCTGTTCATACGGTGGAGTCTTCAGAGCATGAGGCGATGCAGTGATCGTCAAACGGGTTCCACTTCACGTCCAGGACTCTTCCACCATGACCGCACACCCTCGGGTGCTGAGGGTCCACCCTGCCGGTCTGACAGAGCAACAAATCATCAACATCACTACTATTAATACTTCCATAGTACTGGCAGTATTATTATACTTAAATTTACTTGAGAAATGTTCTACTTGGCGTTTATCGTGTTTAACAGACTACACACATGATGGATGGGAAGGACCAAAAAGGCCCCGCCCCCGGCGCACTCGGTCACCACGGCGATGAAGCAGGGATTGGCAGAGCAGTACTGGTTGTCATGGACGCTGCGTGTGATTGGCACCCCGTCATAACCGTGCTCTTTGGTGGACGGCTTCCCGAAAACGTGACGAAACTTTGAGCAGCGGAAAGACGAGCGCCACGACATCTGGAGGGAAAACCGGGACAGAAGATTCAAAACTTTATTAGCAGTTAAACAAAATATTTCTGTACATGAGAACAAAGTGTGTGTCAGACCTGCATAATCTCATAACAGTGCTGTGGAACTTTGGCAGCAGCATTATCTGCTCATCAATAATGCAGTCAGCTGTCATTATTGGCTTTCATAATCTTATCAATAATAAATCAATTTCCTCTAACTTCTCAATCATTCATTTATCTCACACACACACACACACACTGATTAATCCGTCGTTCAGAACAATTTGCTGGTGTTTAAAGATTCATAAATACTTCTGTTTCCTCCTGACCTTTGACCTTCACTGGCTACAAAAGATCAGCTTACTGTAGAGAGAGGAGAGGAAACAGGGAGAGGATAGATGAGTGGAAACAAAGGAAGAGGAATACAGGGAAAAACGAAGAAAACTACAGGAAAAATGAGAGGAAAATAAGAGGAAAAAGAAGGAGAGGAAGACGAGAGAAAAAAAGGAAAATACGAGGAAAAACAGAAGGAGAGGAAGATCAGAGGGAGAGGAAATGGGGAGAAGAAAAACAGGAAGAGGAATGCAAAAGAGGAAAAATGAGAGGAAAACAGGAGACGATGAAAAATAACTACCTGTGTATAAAATAATGCTGCTCTAACACTGATGATTGATTATAGATCATTGATCAGTTTTAATCTGTGTGATGTTAGAATTACATTTCAGTCACAGAAACTTCAAACAGTCATCGTCTCTGATCTGAAGTCAGCTGAAGTTTCACAGTAAAACGTTCTGCTCATTTTTGTAGCTTTAACACGGCCAGGCTAACTGTTTCCTGTCTTTATGCTAAGCTAATGGGTTGTATTGATCTTCCTCCATAACTCTCCACCAGAAAATCGTTGATAATACTTGTCAAACAGTCACTTTGTAACATCCAGGCTGTGTTCAGGTGTTGTAAGAAAGTAGGAACTTTTAGTGACATAAAGATGTTTGATAAGAAAACATTCAACGTTGTCAAAATAAAAGTTTAGATGAATTAAAGGATGTTATCTTACCTGGATTGAGTCCTGCAGTTACTGCCGATAATACTGACGCCTAATTCTGGTAAAAGTACAACGTCTGCACCGTTTACACGTACTGATGGTAAAAGTACAACCTCTGATCTTCTGATCCACAACGTCTCGCCTCTCCTTCCACATTAGCTGAGCTGTTTATGCACGAGTGAACGAACACAACCACTTTACATCTGATACTGACACACACACAGACACACACAGATACACACACAGATACACACACACACAGATACACACACACAGATACACACAGACACACACAGATACACACACACAGACAGACACACACACACACACACACACACACACACACACACACAGATACACACAGACACACTCAGACACACAGATACACTCAGACACACAGATACACACACAGATACACACACACAGACACACACAGATATACACACGCAGATACACACACACAGATACACACACACAGACACACACAGACACACACAGATATACACACACAGATACACACACACAGACACACACAGATACACACACACAGACAGACACACACACACACAGACAGATACACACACTCAGACACACACACACAGATACACTCAGACACACACACACAGACACACACACACACAGATACACACTCAGACACACAGATACACACACTCAGACACACATACCTTTAAGTTACATGTTTGTATTCTACTTTTTAAACAGTTTCTTCACTGGAAATCATCATCAAACCTTTATTTAAACAGCTAAATGGCCACTGAGTCAGTCTGATTACATGTATGTAGAACATAATAGAATACATGAATATACTTTACATACATAAACAACACAACAAGCTATAAACACGGATAAGAAGGCTGTTACTGGTAACACCATGTTTTTTATATTTCATCACATGTTTTGTCAAATTAAACTGATTATATTTGGAGTTAAAGGTATAATATTCCTGTACATTTACTGTGAATACATTTATCTACTGCAGTACTCACTGAGAATGTAATTACATGAATATGTTTACCTGAATATCTGTAAATAAAAGTAACTTTTACTCAAGAACACAAAAGTCAACATGTTGCAGCTGAAATGATTGATTAGTCCTGTTCATCATTTGATTCAACATCAGCTTTGGTTCCTCTAAAACCCAGATGATGATGATGATGAAGATGATTTTTATTTGCCAGTGTTATAGAAAACATTTTACAACAATTAGATTATTAAAGAAAACAAACATATTAATCAGTAGTTTCAGCCTTTTAAAAGTGCACCAAGAGAAACTTAGGATGAAATCTGCCAAAACAGAAACTGGACTTTTTTTCTTTTTTTTTTTAAAGTGTCACTTTTTAAAGTGTAACTTTAAACAAACAGTTTGATCAAAGCTGATTAAAACACGAAGGAAGGGAATTTTATTTTCAGAGGCCTTCAAACCCACCAAGGACTTTTCCTCACCGCAGGGGGAATTTGTTCATAGGGCTTCCTTTAAAAAAACAACAACAAACAAACAAAAAAAAGAGTAGGGTTTTCTTTTGAAACCAAGAAAGTGGGGCTCTGACCCCCTGACCAGGAGTGTACATCCATGCGTTGTTAACGTTGGTGTTGATGTTAAGCAAGCTGTTGTGTTGTGTTGATGTTAGCTCAGTGTTTGTGTTGTTGCCTAAAGAGGAGATGTGGCAACGTATGTGAACATTTCCACATCCTGTTTGTTACCTTCTGTCTGCTGGTGGTTCACTGCTGAGACCAACTCAGTCCCTGTTTGTGCTGCAACAACGAGTTGATCAATAGATCAGAAGGAAGTTAAAGACAACTAGAGGAGTCCTTTTTAGTTTCCATTAGCATTAGCATTAGCATCAGATTTGGATATGTATTTCTAACTGATCTTATCTCCATGCAAATACACTCAGTTTGATTGAGGAGATTTACTGTGAGATGAAACATTTCACTTCCTCTCTCCTAGAGGACGATTCTGGGTTTCATCTCCTGGATCAGAGATGATCTCAGGTCCCAGGAGCCTCGTTTCTCCGTGAGCCTCAGGTAAACACACTTCTTCTTTCACTTCTGCCTCAAACTTCCCTTTTTAGAGCTCATTCTGTGTCTGATCTACAAAGTAAGTGTTCACACAGCTTCTTATTCCACCACATACTTTTTCATATCACTACTCGTCCCATAGCTTTGCCAACCGACAGAAATACATCACAATGTGTGGTTTGGTCGGTAATGTTCTTTGTCTTATTGTAGAGATACTAAAAACCATTTACTGAAAATCACAAAAAAATGATGAAATATTTGTCTCATATGAAATAATGGGAAATCTAATAAACAGAGCTCAAACCCCGCCCCTTTTTGGGGCCATGTTGCTTCAAAATACCTGAACATAGAAACATGATTAAAAGTTTAAACTGGTCTCCAGACTCTGGACTAAATGGACATTTTGATACGTAGACTGGCTTTCATGAAATCCCAGTTTAGGTTTGGGGTCATTTTGACTGGTTTCAGATTTTATAATGTATTACAGGAATGTTGACAGAGTGTATGACATCATTGTTAAAGTGGTGACATCATCGTTAGTGTGACACCTGTCCTGTACTATTACCACTGCTGCTACTACTATTATTGCCACTATATTAATACTATATGTATTTCGTGGTAAGTAAATAAGTACTATTAAGTACTTCTATGTCTCCTCTCATTTAACTATTTTTAATGTTGGCCATTTTTTCTGCGTCTTTCTTTAAATGCATTAATACTTATTACTGTCAGTATTAGTACTCAGATATACACCAAGCATCAGGGACTCTCAATGTATAAATGTTTCTATATTTACTGTATCATTTTAAATGAAGTACTTTAATATTTCCTTAAAGTTAATTAACATTTTTAAGCATTTACAGTACATCTCCAAACACTTAAATTCCTTAGAAACTCTCATCACCTATAAACTTAACTGTTTTTTTATTATCATTAAACCTAAATGCATTGAAGGTCTTCCTGTTTAAACCTCCATATAATCTCATTCATATATTCTGTTCTTTTCCTCATTCTTTCCTCAAGCAGCGACATGAATGAAATCCACCCCATAGGGACCTCAGAGATCTGATTGGCCATTGCTTGGATACCTGTAGCCTGATAAGGAAGTGAGAGAGGGAGGGGCTCCACCTCCACAGAGTAGAAGAAGACAATCTCTTCCTGTTGTTGATCACAACAGCTTCAGAGAGAGAGAGGGGGAGAGAGAGAGAGAGGTCTGAAAGAATGAAGAGGGAAACGGAGTGAGAGACCTAACCACAGAGTGAGAGAGAGAGAGACGACGACAGTCGTGTACAGTAGGTGTGTCTACGCCGTCATGCTGCCTCCAGGTGTGTCAGCTGATTGGTTCATACCTGCTGCAGGTTGGCAGGTTCTAGAGCTTCATGTTGCTGTTTGGGGTTTTCAGAAAGGCCATAGCTCATTTAATCAGGTTAGCTAGGCTAACAGCTATCACCTGCATGATTCAGTCACTTTTATAGTTTTATATCAGGTTATATAGTTTTATAGTTGGTCTTATAATCATCTTTTATATTAACTTGTTGGCTTCATAATTAGATTGTCTGGTCTGTAGGTAATTTGTCTGTTTCTGTTCGTTAGCTTGTCTGTATTAAAGTTATTTTTGTAGTTAACTATCAAAACATTTCTGGTGCTCGTTATCATTTTATATATTTTATCTTTAGCTTACAAGCTTTTCCATTTAACTGGTTAAATTTATAAGCTAGTTAACTTGTCTCTTCTTCACTTTGTCTTGCTAGCTATTTTGCTTCTAGTTAGCATTTCTCATTAGTTATTTGTCTTTTTCTGTCTTATCAACCAGCTGCTCATTGAGATTTGCAAATGCTGGCTAGAACTGTCTTTATGAATTGCTATAGTTTGTCTTGTTTGTTTTAATAAGTAGCAGGAGCTAACGTGCTACATATATTTTATGTCCTGTAGTCTGTGAGCTTCATGGGTCCCTATAGTTGTCTCTCCCCTACTTAAGCCAAGTTCGTATCTTAGGTAGCTAATCTGAGTTGTTTCTTGTTAGCTCAGAGACGCTAAATGCATTTTAAACAATCTTTTATTAGACTTTTGTCTGAAAAGCTTTTTATTGTAAAAGAGGGTTTACTTTTTAATTTTTATTTATTTTAATTTTGAATTTTCTTATTTTCTTTATCCTTATGATCTTGCTATCTTGCTCGATAGAGTTCATATTACTACTAACATATTATTTCTATTTCTATAGTACTTATTTGTATATTTAATGAATGTGTTTTTTTAACCTGGTTATAAGTTGCAGTGAATTCAGACGTAGTAAAACAATAAAAACATGGAACTGAACTGGGCTGAGAGCTGCTTATGTAGAGGAGGGAACAGTTCAACACTCACCAACCTTTTCTTCATTCCTTCCACACTTTTCATCAGAACGATGGACGGCGTCAACGAGGTCGGGGGGGTGAAGGAGGGAGAGAGGGAGGATAAAACTCCTGAACATGAGGTAGAGGAGAAGAGAGGAAGAAAATGTTTTCTTTCACTTCACGCTTTGCTCTGTGGTTTCATAATAAAAACAGGAGTTTCCCTCCATGTCTCCTACTTTTAGTCTCCTCCCCTCCAGACTCCTCCCCTCCAGACTCCTCCCCTCTCTGACCGTCGTCACACTTCTGTCCAGGACAAAGACAACAGTCCAATGATGAGAGCTGGTGAGACACGAACACAGAAGTCTTTTTTAATGACGTGATGCAGATGTTTGTGTGATTATTTATGACTTTGTGTGTCTGCATACAGTCCTGTGTGCTCAGGTGTGTAAAGTGTACAGGTTTCAGACGGACGATCAAAGATGGCTGCTGGTCCGGGAGCAGATGTCAGAGACGCCGCTCTCCTTCTATTTACCCAAACAGCTACTGAAGCTGCTCACATACGAACACATTGTCAGGTGTGTTTATATTTAGCTAAGGACATTGGTTCTTGTCCACTTTCATGTTAAACAAGCCTGTAATGATCTTTCGTCTTCAGGGTCCAGGAAGTGAAGGGGCTCTGTGACCTTTCACCCCACTGGGATGGGCTCCGCCATGATGTCATCAACCATTGCAACCCCCTGATTGGCTGTTACCAGGAAATGCTCACTGAGCTCGACAAACTCTCAGGTGAGGCCAATGAAACGGCAGAACTATCATATTCTAGCTTTTTTTAGTTATCGTCTCTTAAAGGGACTAGGGGACGCTAAATGTAGCGATTGTCCTGAAAAAAGACGCGTTTTATTCATTTTATTGTACATTTTTATTCACCATTTCTGACTTCAGCCTGTTGTATTGTGGGGAAAGTATTTCCACATTGCTAATATATTTAGTCACTGTATGTTTGTCCAACGTTGTCTTTGTCTCTCAAACAGCCTCTTCCTGTTTCAAGTCGAGCAGGAGGAAGTCGGACAAACACCTTCAGTTTGTTTCAACCAACCTACATTCTCAGAGGATGGAGGTCACCAGTCCAGACAGCTCCGGTCATTTCTTTGTTCTTTCTTCTCCATTTTTTGTCTCATGCTTGAACTTTTTATCAGATCCACTGGGTCATGGGATCTGAGTCTTTATACTGTACTATGTAATCTAAAGACCTTTGGAAGTGTCCAACTCCATTTTGCTCATCAATCTCTGATAACACAGGTGGTGTTGGTCCAGGTTCATATAGTGAACATTTGAACACATTTTCTTCAGTGATTTATTTGCCACATCCTTTGTTTTCTCATTTATTGCAATAGTCTCTCTCCCTCCCTCCCTCCCTCCAGGTGTGTGGTATGAGGTCATAACATTCGGTGCTCCGGCTGATCACCACCAGTCCTTTAAACATGGAGGATTGAAGAGGCTGCTGAGCAAACACACAAACCACAGAGACAGGTGTGTGTCAGATGTCAGGACTCTCTTCATTCACACCTCCATTTATTCATCCTTTCCTTTCATGCTCCTCCCATCTCTTGACATTGTTTCAGTGGATTAATCGCTGTAATCTGTCTGGATTAGCGGCGCTGTGGTGGACTAAAGGGTAAACAAACAGTTTCATTTTGTTTGTCTGTCACTCATCCTCAGCTGCGTCTCTTTCTCCCGGGATGAGCGCTCCAGAGGGAGGGAGCTGCTGGCCAGCCTGGCCCAGCTGCAGCCGCAGGTCGTGGGGCTGGCAGAGGAGCTGCTGTCCGTCTCTCTGGAGCTCGACGCCTCCCGGCTGCAGCACGTCCTCGACAGCCTGACCCGACAGGTGAGGAGGGGTGAAAACAAAACGACATCAACTGTTTTGGAGAGACAGACGTGTGACGTGAAGTTTTTAATCGCACTCAGACAGAAATATTAGTTCACACCCTCAAAGACGAGTTGGTGAGAAAAGGCCTGTTGGAAATCCACAACCAGTACAACCAGTACAACAGTAGCCACGCCCACAGCAACGGGTTGCTCTGCGACATGTCAGCCAATCAGGAGGGACAGACCTCGCTGTGGAAAGAGGAGGCCTGCCGACGGGACACGGAGTACGACGAGGAGGAATGGGTAAGAGTTTATGAGACCACGTTCTGTTCAGGATCACTTTGTACATGTTTCATATGTTTGTGTTTGTAGGACAGGATCTGGGCCAATGTTGCCGTGAGCCACAACTACGTCATCGCCACAGGCGACCGGCTGCAGGGGCGAGAGGACCGCCCACCGGAGGCGGCGTCATCAGAGCAGCAGGGATCCAGTGGTGGGGCCTTATTCTCAGTTTCTTCTTCTGCTGCTCTGGTTAGTGTCAGAAATGAAAACGATGACCTCGTCTGTCTCCTCCAGCCTCCTCCTGGCAGGAGCAGCTGCTCCCCCCGGTGCTCTCTCTCAGGGCCTGCGTGCATGAGGCGGTGGGGAAGGCCCGGGCCGCCATGACCTTCGTCGTCCTTCAGGAGGCGATGGCTGCAACTGTTGCCCAGGGAACCGTGCAGATCGTAAAGAGACGCCACGCCGTCTTCAGCCAGGCGGTGAGAGAAAGAACCAGTCAGTTTACCTAGATGCATCTTTAAAGACTGTTTGTTAGAGGAACGTTGGGTTCTGTACTCTTTTAAAGGTACCGGCCAAATGACTTCCTGTGTCTGTCCGTCCCTCAGCTGTCAGCAGTAGTGTGTGGGTTCATGTTGAGGCTGAATGGAGGTCTGGAGAATCCTCCCTTCCTGCAGCAGCTTCACTCGGTCGGTGTCCTGGTTCAGTTTGAAAGCCTCCTCAGCACCTATGGTACACACAAACACACAAACACACACAAACACACAAACACACACAAACACAAACAAACACACACAAACACACAAACACACACACACACAAACACACACACACAAACACACACAAACACACAAACACACACAAACACACAAACACACACAAACACACACAAACACACACAAACAAACACACAAACACACACAAACAAACACACAAACACACACAAACACACACAAACAAACACACAAACACACAAACACACACAAACAAACACACAAACACACAAACACACACAAACAAACACACAAACACACACACAAACACACACAAACACACACACAAACACACAAACACACAAACACACACAAACAAACACACAAACAAACACACAAACAAACACACAAACACACACACAAACACACACACAAACACACACACACACAAACACACACACAAACACACACAAACAAACAAACACAAACACACACAAACAAACAAACACAAACAAACACAAACACACACACAAACAAACACACAAACAAACACACACAAACAAACACACAAACACAAAAACAAACACACACAAACACAAAACACACAAAAACAAACACACAAACACACAAACAAACACATAAACAAACACAAAAACAAACACACACAAACACAAAACACACAAACACACAAACAAACACTAACCTGATGTGCTGTAAATACATCATACATCACGTTTATTGGTAAAATCTACTAATGATTGTGTGTGTGTTTTTGTGTGTTTGTGTGTTTGTGTGTTTGTGTGTGTCAGGTGATGAGGTGGGGATGCTGGAGGACATGGAGGTGGGCGTGGCAGACCTGAGCAGTGTTGCGTTCACTGTCACTGAGGCTAAAACAGAGCAACCAGAGGACCTGCTGCCGACGCTGGGAGGAGGATGGTGAGAAACACACACACTAAAACAAACACACAGTCGAACCCTCGACACATTGTGTGTTTGTCTCCATCCAGGGGCAGGTTGGTCGTCAGGGTCCCGTTGCCCCCGGAGACCTTTGGGTCGCTGCCTCAGGAACTGAAAGAGGGGCGTTTGATCCGGGTTCATCCTGTTCTCTTCAGCATCGGAATAAACCAGCACCAGAGTCTGGCTGAGAGGTACACACAGACACACACACAGGATCATATTTGGATGACACGGCGGCGGCGCTGATGGAGGTGTGACGTTTGTTTCAGGTTTGGCGACAGCTCCCTGCAGGACAGGGTGAACCAGCAGAGCTGTGAACGACTCAGAGTTTACTGCAACACGCTGAGAGACAACCTGCCCGACACGGGTGAGACTCTGACCACGTCTGTTCATCCCCCATTAGACACAAGCAGCTGGAGTCTGATCCAGAGCAAAACCTGAACCGGTTCCTCTCTCTGTCTGTCTCCCAGCTGGTATCCAGTCACTGTCAGACCTGTTGTCCTCCCTGGATCACAGCGTGGAAACCAGGAAGAGGAAGAACGTGGAGGTTCTGTGGATCGCTGCCATGGTGAGACGAGTCGGTTCAGGACCAAAGGTTCAGGTCCAACATGTCTGAAAACGTCACAAATACTGAGAATCCATTTAGAAATAAAGGCCAATAGAAATTAATCTCAGTGTTTCCCTGCCTTTCATTTGGAGGGGAGCCCCGCCCCCTCAACGCGACCGCCCCCCCACACAAAATATTTTATGTAATTTATATTCTCACTCATTTAATTTCAGCAGAGCGTCTTTTATACGTTTCTCTGTCCTGATCAATGATTCCACTCTCCTCTGCTCTGGTCTGGTGTTCCTACTGAGGGCGTGGCTTATTTCCACGCTTCACACACAGACACATGTAGTCGATACGTTCAATGCAATCAAATCTAAAATCCCAAAACCAAAGATGGACAAACGTCGACCCTGAAGAACAAACCAGCACCAAATCTGTCTTTTGTGTTTTAGTTCTGACCGTCTGTGTTCAGGTGTGTCGAGCCGTTAACGGCGTTCGTCTGACGAGCTGTAAAAGCGCCAAAGACCGAACGTCGATGTCGGTGACGCTGGAGCAGTGTGTGTTACTGAGGGACAGACACACACTCAGCCAGCAGCACTTCAGCAGCGCACTGGACCACATGAGGAGGTCTGTATGAGGTCTGACACAGGAACATCTTCCTCCTCCTCTTCTGTCCCTCCTCCTCTTCTGTCCCTCCTCCTCTTCTGTCCCTCCTCCTCCTCACTTGTTCCTTTCAGTTTCCTCTCAGCTTGTTTTTATGTTGCTGAACATTTTTCTTTTTCTTTTCCTTCAATCTCACATCTTGTTTTCTTTCTTTCTGTTTTTCTTTCTTTCTTCCCTCCTTCCTTCTCTTCCATGCGCTGCTCCTCCAGGTCTCATCTCTCCTGGGGGCAGATGCTGGGCTGTTATGCCCAGTCAGGGTTCCCTGTCTGTGGGTCAGACCCGGGGCAGCGTCCCTCTGGGTTCCAGCAGTATGTGGCCCTTAAAGCTCCGAGGTGTCACTTGTACCCGGTGGTCTTCCTCCTGGTGACGTCTCACCTGCTGGTTCTTTGGCTCATCTTCAGCCTGATTATACTAACAAACACCAAACACCAGTAGACACTGGGAGCGCTGGATGACACTAATGTGTCGTTTTTAATCACTGAACGTTTTCCCCAAAACTAAAAAGTCCTCATGAAAAAACATTTTCTTATTCTAATCCTGAATCTCAACAGAACAAACTTCACTCGTTTCAGTTGTTTCAGGTTATTATTACACCATGGAGGTCATTTTAATTCAGCATCTGTTAGTCTGTCTGTCAGCTGATTGGTTAATAGGTTTACACAGATTTACACTGAATGTTGGGGGGGGGGCATTGATTAACTACCTGTGACGACTTCAAGGATGGACTTTATGTGAGAATTTATGATGATTTCTTTTGGATGATCAGATCTGATTTTTCCTGCAGATTTTATTTGCTAAGTTTTGTAGGAAAGACAGTATTTAGTTTTAGACCCAGAAGTCAAATAATGAAATGAAATAATGATGAAGTTTTTGACCCCTGCAGCTGATAGGAAAATAAAATAAACTCAGAGTATTGTATCTCTGCCAAGACTGAACAATCCTACACACCTTAAATCCACTAGATCTGGATCCCGACTAAAAAGCACATTTTTCCTGCAGCCCTTTAACATTTCTTGAAATTTGGTTCACATTTTTGCTGTAATCCTGCTGACAAACCAGCCGACGGACAGAAGAAGGAATCTGTGTGGTTCCTGCAGGAGGCTCAGTGTTTTCTTTACTGATGTGGGAAATGTTGTGTAATGAAGCGCTGCTGCTGGTTGTGTGCTTGTGTGTTTGTGATGTTCTTGTACGTGTGTGTGGTTCAGGGACGGCTGCAGGATGGAGAACGTGCAGAAGAACGTGGGCAGCAGGAAATTCGCCTTCACCAGTGTCCAACTGCTCGCCTTCCCCAAACTGTACCGACCTCCAGAGGGCAGCTTCAGATAAACTCACTGAGGGTGTATTTCTGGTTTCTGTACACGTTTTTATCACAACGCAGTTTTGTCGTCTATTCAAATTGTGTTTTTCTGTTGGTAATGAACCTATGTGCTGTTCACTGTGGCTGCAGGTGTTTGAATAATAAACACGTGTCTGCAGTAAATGAATCCCTGAAGTTTGTTGCATCAGTTTGTTACCATGTCTGATTTAATACACTTTTTAAGAAAGTACAAACTATAAGAATAATATTTAAAAAGTTTAATTTAAAAAGTATCAACACTAAATTTTGACACGCTCTCAGGCTAAGACAAAAATGCCCTTATAGTCCCACAAGTCTCACAAGATAACATTTATATAAAATAAAAAAATCAGCTCCACCTTTTCCAGCTTTAACATTAAAGTGATAATCACATAAAAGCGTGCATTAATTATGTATCAGTAATTATACTCCAGTAATGAGTACTAATTGGGTACAAATTAGTACTTTTAGTCTTGAAACTAGAAATTTGTTTTTATATGCTGATAATTTTATATTTGAGAGTTTGAATGCATGAGTTTTACTTGTAAACAGATGATTTTACACTGTAGTATTTCTGAATTTATATTAGGATCAAACAAAGAGGTGCGTTTGAAGCCTGGGTGATGTAAAATGTTTGGAGCAGCTTCTCTTCCTGGCCGCTAGGCGGCGTCACTCAGGATTACCGCCTTTAAAGAGTTCCGTCAAGTGAAACTGAATCAGACAAACTCGTAACGGAAACAACACATCAAAGTAAAACGACTGTCTATTACTTATGGCATTTAATAGACATGGCGTCTGCAATCACAGATATTTCATGAAACTTTTTTTCCTTACATAGCGAGTGATTTAAGTTGTTATTTAGAAAAACAAGCTTTTAATCAAATCCACAAACACGACTTTTATTTTACAGTGAGTCACCGGAAGTCTCGGGTACTGTTCACGCTAGCTAAACACAGGTCCGCTCAGGCCCAGTCAAAACAATGCAGTTTTGCTGGCCTGCAGCGTTTAGCTAGCATTAAATGCCCCCAAATTTTTTTTTTAACCAACTTAAACGAAAAGTTAATTCGCTGTTTGGTGTTTTACTTCGGTCAGATTTGGCAGTAATTTAGTCCACAGCTGTTTCTGCGTGGAGTTTTTCCCGTGGCTGTTTTTGTTTTGTTCTTGGTGTCGGTTGAAATGGAGACGGCTAATCGGTGTTTGCTGGTAGGAAGCCCGCTGAGGAGCGGCTGAAAACACGAAACAAGAAAGAGGAGTGAAACGGAGTGGGCGTCGAAATTTAAAAGAAGGGCGGATTAAACAACCTCCTGCTCGGCCGACTGGTAGCATGGTGGAGTAAGAGTGTAGGCTCCTCCAGCCGACGGTTCGCTCTCACCGGGGAGTATCACCATGGCCCCGGGCTCTCTAGTGGCGGCCTGCCGCAGCTTGGCCCTCTCTACGTGGCTGCTTTCCTTCTGCTTCGTCCACCTGCTGTGTCTGGACTTCACCGTGGCCGAACGGGAGGAGTGGTACACCGCTTTCGTCAACATCACCTACATGGACCCGGCTACCTCGGAGCTCCGCACCGAGAAGACTGAGTGCGGTCGGTACGGGGAACACTCGCCAAAACGGGACGCCAAGGGGGTGCTGGTCCTGCCCGCCTCCCCGCACGACCGCCAGGCCTGCGACCACAACACCCGTTTCGCGGTGCCTCCACAGACCGGGGCCTGGGTAGCACTGATAGCCCGGGGCAACTGCACCTACAAGGACAAGATCCGCCACGCTTCAGCCCAGAACGCCTCGGCGGTGGTGATCTTCAACGTGGGGACGGCTAATGCTAACGACACCATCACGATGCCTCATCCAGGTACAGTGATGCCCCTCATGGCTCACAGTGAGCTATGTATGGATAATTAATGCGTTTGTTTCATATCTACCTTAAATATGTATAATGTGATGCTTTAGTCTCAGCCTCAGTAAAATAACTTAGAAACATTTGCAGCCAGAATCATAAATCAGCTGATTTACGCTGCTTGAACAGATATAGATTATATCAGTGCGGAAATAATTGCAGTTAATCTACGTGTAAAAATTCAATTCTCTGCAACTATTTAATTCATTGAAGTCATTTTTTTCAGGTAAACTTCATTTAAATTCATCCTCTGATTTCTTAATGTCTCCATTATTATAACCTAAATAAGTCAAATAAAACAACACATTTGAAAACGTCACTCTGGAGTTTTTAATTTAACTCCTTATTTACCATTAATTGTGATGTAATACAAACCAACTGATTGAGAAAATAAATGCAGAGTTGCCAGTTTTGGGCGGGACTGTTGCTCCTTTGTTATGCCTGAGGCTGTGAACATGTGATGGGGGTCGTTGTGTTCCTCCCTTGAGTCGAATGCTTTATCTGTATTGATAATTGATCAGATAAATAGCTGCATCATTGTGTTTGAGTCAAACAGCTGATATAAGGGAGCAGGCTGAACTGGGTCCTGGTCTGTCTGGTTATCAGATGCTGGATCAGCCTCCTGCTGTCAGACGGTATTTGATGTAATTCTATATCAGATGTTTTATTGGTCTCTTATCATTGAGAGCATCTGGTGACAGAAAACATGCTCCTGTAATTCATTCTGTCCACAGAGGCTCAAAGTGACGCCTGTCAGCAGATCTGCAGTTTTTACTCACCGAACAAACCGACTGACGTTTGTTTTTCCAGCTGAAAACTCCTTCAGGGATCCATAGAAAAACTCCAGCATGTGTTTGTTCACTTGAACCCTCTGGGGTCTGAGGGGATGTTTACATGTCCTCTGAAATTCTCCTTTTTAAGGTGTTTGTATTCAGTATAAGACACACGTTTTATATGAAAATGTGCAGCACAGTCTCAGCTTGATGGAGATGAAGCTGCTGTTTATCATAGAGCAATGTGTAAAAGCATCATCTGATCACAAAGATGTCAATAAGAACGTAGACATTGTCATGATGATTACCCCGCCCACTGACAGCTGCCATAGCAACGAGATAATCAGTGTTAATCACTTCACCAGGCTCTGCATTAAAAAAAAATATCCAGGGGAACGGGTCTCGATTCAAGCTTGTTTTTGGGAGCCATCAGGATGTTCAGCTCCAGCACACGATGATCCTTCTTCCTTCACTTCCTGTCTCTCGTGCCAAACTGTTTTGGGTACAAATTGTCCTGTCGGCTGTTCTTCCTTGTAGTTAATCAGCAGCCTGACCGTGAAAACATCTGCCTGCTCTTCTGACTCATTCTGTAACCTCATGTCGACACATTCTCAGCTGCTCTGGTATCCATTAAAGCTGCTGAAGGAATTTGCTGCACGTTTTAACGTCTCTGATGTTATGAATGTGGAGCTGAAGCTTCCTCTGGAGTGTTTTTCTCTACTACTTTTTTATCAGGGTGTTTCAATCAGACCTCGGATACAAGGATAGCCTCAAACTACAGAATCACCCAAACGGAATCACAACAGCCTGGATTCACATAGACATGTTTTAAAGGGTTCACCCTGAAACAGCTGTTTCTAAGACACACAGACGTCCTCTGCTGTCGCTGGATCATCGCGGGTCATTTCAGCAGGTCTGCAGCTGTAGATCTAAGACTGACCCCTTATTATAGGCAGTAAACCTACACCAACAGGGGCTAAACTAAAAAGTTACACCATGAAACCTCCTGTTGTGTCATTTCCTGTTTACTAGTTTGGTGTTCCAGGTGAGAAATGCCAGCTCCATTCTAGCTGAGAATCCATAATAATACATATATTATCACCTAATGTTATGTCTCATCTCTTTATCAACTCAACGTCTATTGAACATTTTAAGTTTTGAACTTCCATTTTTTACTGTTTATGTCCTGTAGGCCTCGTTGACCTGAGAATGAACAGAGCCTGAAAAAAGCTTTTTATTCCAGAGCTCAGAGAAAGTTCTTTATATCACTGAAACTATGTTGTGGTTGTTTTTAATAATTGCCAACAGGTTTGGTTCCCATGGGGTAAAAATTCTATTGAGGATAAGTTCCTGTGATGTTGCCATGGAAGCCAAAAAGGGGCGTTTCTGACCAGGAACACCAAGGGTGAACACAAGTTCAATAAAACACACACACAGACAGACACACAGACACACACACCCCCCAAAAAGTACTAAAAAATAATGTTGTGAACAAAGTCATGGAGCCTCATGACAAACAGATGAAATTAAATTAAATCTTTTAGAGAGAAAACTTTAAAAATCGGTCACAACAGAAAAATTAAACATATCTCAACATTAGAAACGGTACAAATCCTCCAAAACTGTCAAAATCAGAACAGATGTGATTTAAAACAACGGACAGGTAGAAACATAACCCGAGAGAATCCATTTAAACGCATTAAAAGAAAACTGTAATGAAAGTTTAGACGTAAACGTCACTAAAGAAGGAACCGGGTCTCTAAAATCAGGTTAAACGCTGTGGGATTATACATAATGTACATTATATAATGTTCAACCTTCACACCAAAGATGGATATAAACACGTCATCAGTGAGGTTCTCTGTGTATTTGTAGTCTCTGGTGGGTGGATGAAGACGCTGGTCGTCATAGTGATTCTAAGATCCTATTTAAAAACGTCTGCAGCTCAGGAGACGTTTAAACTGAAGAAACAATAAATTCACTAATAAACTGGTTTTATCATGTTTTTCAGGGTTTTCTGATCAGAAATGAAAACAAACTGAATCCCTTTCTGCCATTTCTCACACAAAACAAGGAAAATAATTGTTAGAGTAATTTTTCCATTAAGGTTTTTCTGTCATTTCCTGTATATATTTATTTATTTTTATGTTTTAAAATATGTTAAAATACAGCAGGATGACACAAAAAAACTACTTGACAGATTCAACTAACGACTCTAGATCTAGATAAAGGGGCGGAGTCGGGAATCTTTACACTTTTTTTTGACCGTTTCTGTCAGTTACATGTAAAATACGTGACAGATCACCATGGAACTGTCTGGAATAAATGGCTTCGTCTCAAAGAAGGGAAATAGTCTTTAAATGTAGGGAAGAAGTCATTAAATGTAGGGAAGAAGTCATTAAATGTAGGGAAATAGTCTTTAAATGTAGGGAAGAATCCGCCCAGTGGAACAGGAAACGCTGACTCTTCTAAAACAGCTGTTTCCCCTAAATTAAAAGTTCTAGATGAAGTTCTCCTGGTGAAAGAATCTAAATCCAGGAGTTGATATAATTATAAATAAAATAAATATAAATGATAAATTAAATATATATATATATATTAAATATATATTTTAACTCCCCCTTCAGGTACGGGTGAAGTGGTCGCCATCATGATCCCAGGGCCAAAGGGCAAAGAGGTGGTGTCGCTGCTGGAGCGGAACTTGACGGTTACCATGACGATCACCATCGGGACGAGGAACCTGCAGAAATACGTGAGCAGGACGTCGGTGGTGTTCGTGTCCATCTCCTTCATCGTGCTGATGATCATCTCCCTCGCCTGGCTCGTCTTCTACTACATCCAGAGGTTCAGATACGCCAACGCACGGGACAGGAACCAGGTAACCCAACATCGACACCGACCCAGTCCGCTATCAGCAGAGAAACCTCAGATCTCCTGGAGGAACCAACCAGGGGAATCAGGTTTCTGTAAACCTCCTGAGTACCCACGTATTTAATTTACACGTTTAAGAAATTAAATTAGTGAACATGATGACCTGGTTGAAACTGTTAATGAGAAGATCATCTAATGCTGCTGCCTCACCTAGACCACGCCTCCTCTCCCCCTCTCTCCCTCCCACAGCGGCGTCTCGGCGACGCAGCCAAGAAGGCCATCAGTAAGCTACAAGTCCGCACCATCAGGAAGGGCGACCAGGAGACGGAGGCCGACTTCGACAACTGCGCCGTCTGCATCGAGGGCTACAAGGCCAACGACGTGGTCCGGATTCTGCCCTGCAGGTAAACGCCCACAGAGGAGCAGGTGGTGGAGAACCTTCTGGTGAACCTTGTTCACCAGAAGGTTCAAAGAAGTGAACCTTCTTTTCCTGCTGAAATGACCCGCGATGATCCAAAGAAGTGCAAAGACTCAGTGCAAAGACTCAGTGCAAAGACTCAGTGCTCAGTGAAGCAGAATCACTGAATCCGCTGTTTTTCCACTTTGCAGACATTTGTTCCATAAAAGCTGTGTGGATCCGTGGCTGCTGGATCATCGAACGTGTCCCATGTGCAAGATGAACATCCTGAAAGCTCTGGGCATCGCTGTGAGTCTGACGGGAACCATGGGGGAGGGGCTGTTTTTTAAGTTAAGGACAAAACGGCTTTGAAAAATATCAAGCTATTATTATGTATTAAAGGAACAGTTCATCCAAAAATGAAAGTCAGTCTTTTGTATTTCAGTTTCTCAGTCATTTCTGGAGCTTCACAGTAAATCATTGTTGCAGCGTTTTGCTAAACACCTGAAGAAGATGGAGACTAGTTTAAAACACCTGAAGAAGATGGAGACTAGTTTAAAACACCTGAAGAAGATGGAGACTAGTTTAAAACACCTGAAGAAGAAGGAGACTAGTCTTAAAGATCCAGAATGACTCCATACAGCCGTATTATTTGATCCATGTCTCCAGAAGATCTGACCTGAGAAAACATTATTTACACTTCCTGTTTTCTCTCCACAGCTGAACGCAGATTGCCTGGATGACCTGCCGCTGGACTACGACCTAGCCCTGGGTGGCATGGGTGGGGTAGGTGTGGGCGGGGTGGGTGGAGTCGGGGCCCTGGCTCTGGAGGCCGTGGTGTCCGGGGCATCCAGTGACGGCACGCTGAGCGAGGGCGGCTCCTCGGTGCTGCTGGACCCCGGTGTGAGACGGGTGGGACTCCCGCAGGACTACCAGGACCCCGACCCGCTGAGGGACAGCCCTGTGACGGCCACCACCGACACACACACCGGTAACACACACACACACACACACACACAGAGTCTGAGCAGAGGAGTGGGGTTATACTGACACCCCGTGGTGTCTGTGGGACAGAACACTAAATGTTTTATATATATATATAATATAATATATAATATATATGTATTATATCAGCTTCTGCAGCACAAGCTCAGAAGAGATGCCTTTTTATATTTTGGGAATTTTAAAATGTATTTATTTCTTTGTTAATTAAATTTGTTGTCACATTTAGCCCTTTGGCTCTAACCCCGCCCTCACTCCCTTTTCCAGGCGAGCTCCAGCCAATGGCGAGCAGCGCCTCGGTGGCATCCTTGGTCATCACCGTGGAGACGGGCCTCTCAGACGAGGAGGGGTCCATGGAGCAGTCTCACCTGGGGGACAAGTCCTGATAGGGAACCGGAGGCAGACCGTGATTAAAATAAACAATTTATTTATGAATAAACAAATGGAATATTTTAACACAAACCATTCTGTTCGTATGAAGTCTCACACAGCATATGGACCACCAGCTAGTTAGCGCTTTTAGCTCTGTGCCCTGATCGGCTAAGTGGCCTCAGCTGCACGACATCCTCCCACAGCAGGAGGGCCCTGACAACTGGTGATCTGGTTCTGGTTTTGACCAGTTCCAGGTGAAACCAGTGATGTTACTGGGTTTTCCTCTTTGGACTTGTGCGCGTGTTGGTTGGTCTGGTTTTTAGTCTCCTTGAACAGGTCAGACCCGGGACCTAACCCGGGTCTAATCCAGCGGGGACCATCTCGGCTGATCTGTGGTCTTCTTGGTTCGACTGTCTGTTGTCACAAACTTCCAAAGCGACAGAAAGCTGCTGAAATCTACAAATTTGTGGGACCTGCCTCGACACGGTGGACTGGATGGGAATCCTGACATTTATCCTCAGAAACCAGGATGATCTCAGACTCACCTCGGACCCTCTGTGAATCAGGTAGAACCTGAGAAAGTGAGCCGTCCCTCATCCAGCATCAGTATTCTCCATCATCTAGAGGATCCTGATGAACAGGAGTCCGGGCCGGAGCAGGTCCACCTGTGAGACGGGCTCTTTATGGAATATTCTGTTGGCTGGTTTTTCTCGACAGGACTCCAGAATCAGCGCTGCTCACTTTCCGTCTTTGGATTCTTGGAAGATTGGATTTCTGGTTAATTTGTCTCACTTTGATTGGTTTCTTGATGTGTGCGGTGGCTGACGTTCATTTTTTGGACTTTTATTTTGAAAGGACACACCAGCTGCTCTGGGCCAATGATTCGGTTTGTGTATTTTTTCTAATGTAGGTAGTATTACAGTTTGACTGCAGTATTGACGACACAGTATTTTAATTCCTGTCTTTGCTTGTCTAGATTTCCTGGACAGGATTTGGTTTAGTTGCTTTCTGTCCTCAACTGTTTCTAAACAGGGTCTCAGTGTGAATCTGGAAAAC
Organism: Chaunax sp. Z400; assembly: GCA_037577475.1. Taxonomy (NCBI): domain Eukaryota; kingdom Metazoa; phylum Chordata; class Actinopteri; order Lophiiformes; family Chaunacidae; genus Chaunax; species Chaunax sp. Z400. The sequence continues at coordinate 21,825,313 of CM075183.1, forward strand.
TCTTTAGAAAGAGGAGAATATTTCAAGGAGAAATTTTGAAACCAATGAAACAACAGTATAAAGTATGAATGTAGTCACCGGTGTTTTCTTCCACCATGATGGAGGAGAGTTTTCAGCTTCATGCCCACCTCTTCACGTTTTTTTATATGATTAAAACCATCGGTTACGCCGCCGACACGGCAGGTTTTTATGAACCTTTTAAACATTTTAATCAACCAGAACCTGCATTTTCTTATCCTCTCACTGTATCGACGATCTACGATGTGGAGCTCCCACTGAAAGCTTCTTTAAACCAGATGACGAATCACCAACACTTGTTTTCACACAAATTTGAACAGGATTTTGGAAAAATCAGGTCAAGGAAATGCTGACTCATGCACGTTTCCACCCGCTACAGCTAAGCTACGAACACAACATGAGTTCTTGACCCGATTTTTGAGGCAAACGGCTCATTTCAGTAATCCTACTGACGAACTAACCAACCACACACTTGGTAAAAGTTAAAACTCCATGTAGGAACCCTTGTTTTCTCGTCCGTCCATCTGTCTGCCTGATGTGTGGATTTCCAGGGCCCCATGCTGCCTTTTTAAAAACCTTTAACCCCCGACAATCAAGGACCAAATCTTTGACTTGCTAGTTTCTCTGAACTTTAAGCAAGTCGAAGTTTTCCAGAAATTGCTTGCCTGAACGCCAGAAAGGATGTTTAGCTGCCGTTACCTTTTCCCGAGTTTAAGGCCAAAACGAACTGTGAAAGATGAAAAACAGGCGCCTGAGTCCGAGCTGTAGAAAGTTGAGCGAAGAATCCTTCCCTGTAGATCAGACAAACCGGTCGCAGTCGGTGTCGCCGGCACCGGAAGCTTCCTGAAACTTGGAGAGATAAAGATTGTTGTCTATTTTGTACCAGATGAGACGTTTATTTTTGTAATGACACCCAGCAGCAAAGACCGAGTCCCCTCCCCTCAACACCTGGTGATTCTCAATGTGATCGAGTATTGATCGGGCTAAGTGTTGGTTATTTGTATTATTGTACATAACAGGAAGCAGTGGACCTTGATATGAATCAAGACTAATGACAGTTGATCTGATTGTTGATGTCGCCTGATTAAGAAATTAACCACAGAGAACTGAGTTCAGGCTGGAGAACCAGCGCCGTCTGCAGCTCTCTTCTGGTGCTAGTGTCTGTTTAAAACTGTTTTACACCAATCTGTATGGAAAATAAGACCTCAGTAGAGAACAGCAGGCCAAGGCCGGACAGTCCTACACGTCTGTTGAGCGTTCCTGACCCATTCCCACCCATCCACAACGGTTTGTGGAAATTGGTTCAGTAGTTTTTGCGTGATTAGGGAAAATGTTGAATAATGCAGTGCTGGTAGCTACCAGCTAGCTACAAATTTATTACCTCCTTGGCAAAGCTAAGTAATTAAAATAGCATGCAAAACACAATATTGAATTTCTGAATCTGAATTCAAGACATAAAGCGATCAATTTGGATCAAGAAATTTTAATGGAAGCAGTTTTCTGGATCTGTAGATGGTAAATTTAGGACAACCAAATCGTGCCATAGACTTTTTGTTGTGTTGGCGTTTCATAGTTTAAAGTCAGGGCCGGGTTCCAGGTCAGTTCTAAGAGCTGTAAAGTAGCGGAGAGCGACTTCGCTGTAATATATAAACGCTTCTTTTTAAGCTTTGTCTCGGCTAATTCTCAGTGTTGTAATGAAAGTCAGTGGGTTTTATTCTGAAGGGATTTAACTGAGCATCTTGTTGTTTTCACATTTGCACTGTCTGTTTCTTTTTCATGTGACTGCAGTTCTGCTGAAGTGAATCTCGACCCTCCTGAAAGCGTCTCTCTTCCTGTAGACTGAGGCTGGTGTGGCTCGTTGGCCCCCCTTAGTTTTGGCAGCAGACTTCAGACGTACATTTCTCACCAACTTACTTGTGTCTGTAGCATCAAAGGCTATCAAACATGCTAATAGAGTTCATTTACAAACTCCTTTAGCGGATACGTTCATTGTTTAATGAAAGTTTAGCTAGTTTTTGGTCATCACTAATCGCAGGATTGCGTCGCTTCCAACAGACTTAAACTCAAATGATCCCACGGTGACATTCGCACAAGTATATTTCATTAGTTATGAGCGCACTGTAATACCGATAGCTGGATTCAAGTAAAATACATATTTTCAGAACTTAGCAGGTAGTCCAACCTCCTCGCTAGCTTTTTTTTCTAAGCCCCCTCCATTTTTGTGCAATCTTGATGGGTAAACAAAGTCGTACAGCTCCAGGTGTCCACATACAGCTACCATAAGCTAGTCCTCCATTTCTGCATCAACGTTCTACTGACGACCAGTCATGTGACGTCTGGAGAATCTTAATGCTGTTAGGCTTTTGCGACACAGCGTCACACAAATTTCTTGCCCAACTTGCGCAAAGTACGAACGACGAAACGAAACAAATGTTCTGTCTTCGTACCGTTTGTGTCGCTAACGTTGCCCTCATGACTCCGTGTCGACTGTCAGCTTTGTGTTGACCAGACATTTGCCTCATATTCTGGGTGAACATACCGTAACATGTTTTAGTTAGTTAGTTAATGTACAGTAACTAGTAAAATATCTTCATCACATGGAAGGTAAATGTTTTTTTTCCCGCTGCCGTCTTCAGAGACGGGTAGAAGGGAAACCTGTGAAAACCTGTACCAGGATTTGTTTACGGGGCAGAAAAACTGGACTTCATTCAACAAAGAGATTCAAATATGACAGAACTGGACTCCTCCTTTTAAAGTCTTTATAGTTAGAATAGATTTTTTACTTTCCTTCCTAGTTTTGCTAAGCTAACGCGGGGCCTCCTGTCACTGCCAGTGATGACGTCTGCTGGCTTCTCTTCTGTTGATGCACTTTAAATCTGTTTCTCTGGAAGGTTCTGGACACGCCTCCTCGTTTATCTGCCTTCATACTTTTCTGTTTTTCCCTCTGTCGTCTATTTCTTCTCTTTCTCTCTCCTACTTTTCTCTCTTCGGTTTCTCTTCCTTTTCTACTCTTTTCTCGTCTCTGAATATTTCTGTTGGGATTGTTTTGTGAGACGTTGGAAAAAGGATGTTTGGCCCAAATTACAAAAACATATTAACAATCTGCCATATATTTTTGCCATATTTTGTGATTTCTTCTGAAGACTCCATAGAAGAAAGAAAGTGTACGAAGAACAAAACTAAATGTTCAGATCCTTCCAGAGAGATGGCGACAGCTGTAGCCATGGTAACCCCTCTGCTGCCCTTAACGACAGAGTGTGACGTTGTTTTACCAAGCATCTGTTTGTGTGGTTGTCCTGTGCACGCAAACACAAAAATACCTGCATACAGGTGTGTAAATACGAGGCGGCGTGATGCCATGTTGTGTCTGTGTTTCAGTTGTTGCACGTGTTCTGATTCAGGACAGAATTTAAATAAAGTTTAATTGCAAGTTGTTCGTTTTGGGAGAATTCTTGGGATTTACTTGTTTTTCTGATTTAATTTTAAATCCACACCTAGTTTTTTGTTTTGTTGAGGAGGAGGATCAGAAGATGTAAATACACTTATTAATGGAGACGATTAAATCAATAATGTTTCTCAATAGGAAGGACAAAAGTAGCCCAGGTAAAATAAAACATTAGCTAAATTAATTTATCGCTTCATTCTCAAATTAAGTTACGTACTATAAACATTAGACAGATTTTATTTTCACTATCTGTGTACATAAAGGTTTATTTATTTAGTGTATATAACTCGTCAAATATTTTCTAAAATATATTTTATAACGATTAGCTTAAGTGCTAGCTAGGTGCTATCCTATGATGATTACAGGTGAACAGGTTTCCTTTGTCTGGTTTGTCTTCTTGCACCATGTGTCCACAGGGGGGCAGCACCTGCATCAGGAACTTACCTGCAGACAGGGCGACAGGTAGATATCTGCCCATCACACTCACATCTGATGCTTTTTAATCACACACTCCTGTGATGTCACGTCTAGCGTAGTGTTGACTGACAAGTCCAATCCCATCATGCATCTAGCTGATAGTCCCGTCTCTGTCCAGCCGGTCGGTTCCTGGAAACGGAAAAACAACAAAAGGAGAATTTAATGCTGAATAAATTTCTCAGTTTCTTGTGTCAAAACATCTGTGGTGACAAAGGAGTATCTTAGCAACCGCGTCAAAGATGCTGAAAATAATGTTTCTCATAAATAACATTTTACTTGGCAGGAAAAGCACAGATGTAAATAAACAGCTAACTAAAACATATTATTACATAAAATAAAAAGTCAGAATTTTAAAGACACATACAGAGAGAGAGAGGTAGAGATACAGAGAGAGAGAGGTAGAGATACAGAGAGAGAGAGGTAGAGATACAGAGAGAGAGAGGTAGAGATACAGAGAGAGAGAGGTAGAGATACAGAGAGAGAGATAGAGAGAGAGAGGTAGAGAGAGAGAGGTAGAGATACAGAGAGAGAGAGGTAGAGATACAGAGAGAGAGAGGTAGAGATAGAGAGAGAGAGGTAGAGATACAGAGAGGTAGAGAAACAGAGGTAGAGAGAGAGAGGTAGAGATACAGAGAGAGAGAGGTAGAGATACACAGAGAGAGAGAGGTAGAGATACACAGAGAGAGAGAGGTAGAGAGAGAGAGAGAGAGGTAGAGATACACAGAGAGAGAGAGGTAGAGATACAGAGAGGTAGAGATACAGAGAGAGAGAGGTAGAGATACAGAGAGAGAGAGGTAGAGATACAGAGAGGTAGAGATACACAGAGAGAGGTAGAGATACAGAGAGGTAGAGATACACAGAGAGAGAGAGAGAGAGAGGTAGAGATACACAGAGAGAGGTAGAGATACAGAGAGAGAGGTAGAGATACAGAGAGAGAGAGGTAGAGATACACAGAGAGAGAGGTAGAGATAGAGAGAGAGAGAGGTAGAGATACAGAGAGAGAGAGGTAGAGAGAGAGAGAGGTAGAGATACAGAGAGAGAGAGGTAGAGATACAGAGAGAGAGGTAGAGAGAGAGAGAGGTAGAGATACAGAGAGAGAGAGGTAGAGATACAGAGAGAGAGGTAGAGAGAGAGAGGTAGAGATACAGAGAGAGAGAGGTAGAGATACAGAGAGAGAGAGGTAGAGAGAGAGAGAGGTAGAGATACAGAGAGAGAGCATCATCCGGCTCAGTGCCCAAAAACATTCTCACTCTCTCCAACATGTGCAGTGATGACATCAGTACCTCTGATTCTGATTGGAGGGCTGTGGTTTAAATGCCCGGGAGCCGAGCCCCCAGACCTTGACAGCCACTGAGCGACGACTCGAGGCAGCTGCTGGACACCTGTTACCAGGGAAACGGCTCTGGGGGGGAAATTACCATTAAAAGCCACCAGAACAGGTCAGTTTTTATTAACTAATGATATTTTGATTATAGTGACTTTACATTGTTATTTTATTTATTTTATTTATTTTTTATATACACTGTATATATATATATACACTGTATATATATATATACACTGTATATATATATATATATATATGTGTATATGGATGGTCTATATGGTATTCTGAAATATTATTCAAGTAGTTTTCACTGAGTTACAGTATATTTGTGGGTTTTTTAATGTTTTCTTCTATTTATTTTGAACTAAATATTTTTGTAGTGAATAATATAAATTTTGGGTTATTGTTTGCTGAATTTGATGCTATTTACATAAATATATATTTTTGATGAAACAGCATAAATCCTATTCATAATTGTGTAGTAGTCATCCTGTACTTGTGTACTAGTACATGTGTGTACTGAATACTTGTGCGTTGTTATGTTTTGCCAACATTATGTTGGTCGCATGGTTTCCAGTGTGTTCTGCTGTGATATGTCAAAGGTCGTACAGACATCGAGTCTAAATCCAGATCCATCAGCAGCTGGTGGAGTAATTAAAACTGAGCACTGAGTTTCTTTGGTTTGAAATAACTTTATTAAAACATTATTTACCCCTGATAATACATGTCCTTCAAAATAAAAGCTCTGGAGCCCTGATAACTCAGAAACACAAACACAATGTGTTTTTAAACTTCTCTAAACTTGATGTCAGACGAAGCTGGACAGTATTTTTAGATCCTGGTCCTGGTGTGTTTGTCCTACTTGGAACTGATGGGAGTCGTCACACGGCTGAAACTCACCAGGAGACACAGAGCAGCTCATGACTACAGATTAATCCGTATTAATGTCAACCACATAGAAGGATTAAACCTCTGAACAGCTGACGGCGTCTATCTCAGAGTCTGTGACGCATCACAATCCCAAAATATTACAGATCAGAACACCAGAGCCAACCCGACACACTGAGACCCAACCTGTAGACCTGCAGCCGTCATTTACAGGGAGGACCATGAGATCTGGTGCCTCCAGTTTTCAGTTGGATCCACACTCATAGATTCCAACCCTAAATATGTCTAAAGGAGATCCATGAATTATTCTCTTTATCTGGGTCTGTACCAGAATTTCTTCCACCAATCTTCATCTAAGTTTGGAGGAAGTTCATCCAGTAGTTTTTGTGTCATCCTGTTGACCAACCAACAAACAGATTTGGGTAAAACGGGGTACGCAAAAACTCCTGGACCAATTTCCACTTAGTTTAAAGGAAAGATGAGCCAGGAAATTAAATCTGGATAAAGTCATGGTTCTTTAACTTTGTGAGATCAGGGGCGTGGCTTTGGACAGAAACAGTCCTGCAGGAGAGTTCAGCCCTGGGTGAGGTGTACCGAGGGTTCAGGGTCTGGTTTTGGTGTTTAAAGCTAAACAGTGGCTGATTCCAGGTTCACAGATCTGTGGTTTAATAAGATAAGATAAGATAAGATAAGATATCCCTTTATTAGTCCCACAGTGGGGAATCATGTTTGAGTTTTGGACCATTGGTCAGATAAACCAGGATTTTGGTGAATTCTGGTCTCAAGAAACTGATTCACTATTGATTCCTAGAAATGTTTGAATCATGAATCAGATTAATTTCATTTATGTTTCATTTCAGAAAGCTGCAGCTGTTTCCACCACAGCCATGTCGTCTTCAGCGCTGCTCCGTCTGCTGTGTTGTGGTCGCTCCGCCCTCACCAGACAAACCCTCCTCACCCTCCTCACTGCGCACTCACCCGCCTCTGGACAGGTGAAGCTATAAACGTACCATAACAGGAAATCAGAGCAGACACTGCTGCTTTTTATTTTGTTAGAAAGCATCAGCCTAACTCTGTAAATCTGCCTGCAGGTGGGCGGGGCATTGTTCGGGGTGGTAGGCATGCGACGGGTCAGCGGGTTGGTCCACTTCAACAGCAACGGCAGCGGTCGGCCGGTCGCCTGGGACTCATTTGGTATCTGGGACAACAAGGTAGAAGAACCAGCACTGCTGCCCTCTAGTGTCAGATATGGAAAACACATCCCACAGGTAGATGGATGAATGAATGAATGAATGAATGATGGATAGATAGATAGATAACTTTCTCCTCTCCCCCAGGTCAGTCTGTCCCGTGTCGGCTGTGCCTCTGTTTTGGGTCTTAGGAAGCAGAACGAGGACCGCCTCCGTTTCTCCCGTATCCATGACAACCTGCTGTACTTCGCCGTGTTTGACGGCCACGGCGGCCCTCATGCTGCCGACTACTGTTACACCTTTATGGAGAAGTTTATCAGGTTGGAAACGATAGAGTTTTATTAGCATTTTAAAGCCTTATAATGTAAAGACTGAGCAAATGTCTTGTTGTGATTGTTGTTATTTACATGCTAGCCTGAAAGGAAACTGAGGTAAGCTAAACTTTTGGTTTCTGAAAAACTACAAAACTCAGTGAGACGAGGTTGACATTAAGAACACGGCCTAAGGTAACTTTCATCAATAACGTCAGCGCCCCGCCCCCTTTGGTCTGTTCACCTCTACCACGAAGCTAACGCTCTCTAACAGCTAGCCGCAGACCCGCCGTTAGCATTAAGAACGTCTCACTGTAGATCAAACTCAACCCAAGTAACAAGAATATGTGCTGATGTCATTGTATCAAAATAATTCTGAAGCTGTAACTTCCTGTAAAATAATTCAGAATAATGTAAACATCAAACTGTTTAATGTGTTTGTTTGACAGAGACGCTCTGGAGGAGGACGAAGATCTGGAGACGGTTTTAAAGAAAGCTTTTCTAAATGCTGACAAGGCTCTGCACACACACCTCAGCTACTTCAACAACGGTGAGACACACACACACACACACTATACACAATAATAATAATAATAATAATAATAATTTCACTCTTCCACTCCAGCCTCTTTCATGACAGCCGGCACCACGGCAACAGTTGCTATGCTACGTGATGGGGTGGAGCTGGTGGTGGGCAGCGTTGGCGACAGCCGGGCGATGCTGTGCAGGAAGGGACGAGCCACCAAACTCACCAAAGATCACACACCTGACCGGAAGGATGAGAGACACAGGTACTGAGAACAGAAGTAAAGCTACAGTATTATTACTTTACTGCAGCCACCAGAGACCATTGTCACACGGCGGCCATATTCCTCTGATGTCACACTTGGTGGGGGGGTTGGGGGTGAACAGACAAAAGTCTTGGGATTTGGTGATAAAACGACAGAAGGGTAGTTCAGAGGAAGAGCAGCAGGGTTCAGGTTTCTCCCAGCAGCCCACCAGGCTGTAAGTAGACTCTTTGATAAGCTGGACTGTGGTGGCAGCTCCAGGACTCTCCTCCATACAGGAGGTGGAAGAGGCGGAGCTTCAGGCTGATGTAACCGCAGAGCGAGGCTATATTTAACTCTGGGGATCACCCAGTCACATGTGAACGTCTCAGTGTCCAGTTTCTGACCCACAGACACACAAAGTCCGTCCCTGATTCCAGCTTAAGGTACCGACTCATTCTGTGTGTTCAGGATCCAGAACTGTGGCGGCTTTGTGACCTGGAACAGCGTCGGTCAGGCTAACGTTAACGGGCGGCTCGCCATGACTCGCAGCATCGGAGACTTCCACGTGAAAACCAGCGGCGTTATCGCCGAGCCAGACACACGACGGCTCACTGTGAGTCCGGCTTCACCTGACCTTTGACCTTTAGTCACTCAGCTGGTTTACAGTTACATCAGTCATCTGTACGGTGGCCTGTTTAGGACATGAGCACAAACATTAAAGGGCACTTTGTATATTTTCTGTACTGAACCTGAAGAGGTTCAATGAAACACATGGGAACATGGACTCTGGAGACCCTGACCTCTTTGTTGTCGCTACAGGTCCATCACGCCAACGACTCCTTCCTGACTCTGACCACTGATGGCATCAATTTCCTGCTGAGTGACCAGGAGATCTGTGATGTCATCAGCCAGTGCCAAGATCCCACAGAGGCTGCTGATGTCATCTCTCAGCAGGTACCTAATGTCTCTCTTAGGGGCCGTTTTCTCCAGAACGCCCCTTAATGCCCCGTTGAAAACGTCGCCTTACCGTCGTCATGCAAACAGGCAAAAAGTAACTCCTCTGAAAATGATGTTAAATAATCAATGAGAAATCGTGACGGTTTGATAGAAGAACCAACGAGATGTTTGTATCAGAATGAACTACGTCTGGAAACAGGAAGACCCCCCCGCCTCTGCTAACAACCAAAAACGTGTGTTTTTAAGGCGCTGCAGTACGGCTCGGAGGACAACGCCTCCATCATCGTCGTCCCTCTCGGAGCCTGGGGGAAACATCAGAGCTGCACCGCCGTCTACAGCATGAGCAGAAACTTCGCCTCCAGTGGGAGATGGGCGTAGAAGAAGACGGGGAGACATCAGAGAACTCTGTAACGGTCAGCAAATACTGATCCATAAAACACCCTGAAGTCCTCTGATGACACCCCGACCCTCAGGCTGTGACCCGTCAGAGTCTACGGGGGTGTGGCTTAAAAGTCTAACTAGACAGCAGTGTGTATGAAGTGTGTTTTATCAGAGGTTTGTTGCACCATCTGTGTATTTAGACTCTGCACAGTGACGGTGGACAGTCAGAGTTCACTGTTGTCACATGAAACCTATTTTGAACCACGGCAGGATTCTGACCCATTTAAAGTTTGACAACAGGTTGAGATGGTTTCAGTCCCAAAACCTCTAATCATTGGTTTACAGATAAAACTGAGAGACTCTGAGCTCCAGATATCCTGAGGAACCTTCAGAGGGAACCAGATACTAGATGGTTCCATTAGTCTTTGGCCCCTATACCCAGGTCAGACCACCGATCTGTACCTCAGGACCGCTGCGGGCCACCACCAGAGTTTCCTCTGGCTTCGCCCTGCCCAGAAATAGTCCACCATCTTTAGCGTCCTATCACACACACTCAGGCTCCGCCTCCCTGACAGAGCGGACGAGACGAGCTGGTGGTGAACCCGACTCCGAGGGGCCGGGATCCCACCTCAGCTGGAGCAGCACAGGAAACCAGACTGCTGCTTTATGGGACACGTTTGAGGTGTGATCTAGTTAAGAGGTAGAGGACACTGACCTATCCGAGGATCAACCTTGTTCCTCTCTCTACTGTTAGCCATGTGTATTACTGGTTAGCATAGCCTAGCCACATAAAGACAGGCCATCAATAAATGACAGGCACCAAACATTAAACATTAGCTTTACCTGATCTATTTGTCCATAAATCAAGCTGTTCACCATCATCAACACCCAATAAAGTTAATATTTTTAATGATGATGTCATGAAATGAAACACTGAGATAGCTCAATGATAACACATGAAAACGTGATATAAATCATTGTTTTCAGGGATATTCACCACATTTAAGTTGGACTGGAGGAAAGTCTGAAGTGACCAAGATAAACATGTAAACATATAAGTTATTTATATATGTAGTAATTTATTTAAAAAGAAACAGGGACTGAACCCTCAGCCAAACCATTCTGTATAATATAAGTAAAACAAATAAACACAAAACAAAAGTTTTTATTTTCTAAATCTGAAATGTTCTCATAAAAAAAAAACTGGTCATATCTCACATCTACACTAATAAAGCTGTTTAAAGTTATGGCTTCATTTCTAGGGTGTACACAGACTAGTGAGGTCATGTGATGTCATGGAACCACCAGTGATGTCACACACATCCAGTTTGTTGTTGTTCTACTGGAGTTATTACTGGCGTCTTATTGGTCAGTTTGTTTTTGAATAGATACTGAATCCAACCAGCTTCAGACTGATGACCTTTGACCTCTGACCTGACTGTGGAGAGACTCCGCCCCCTAGTGTTCCTGTGTTCAGGGATCAATAAAGTTGGACATTTTAAACTGAAAAAACACTCATGTTGGTGAGTAAATATAGAAAATGAGACTCCATTAACCCTTCAATGTAACGCACACAGACACATAGGAACTTGACCCAGAAAACCAAACAATGAACGTATGAAATGTAATCAGTTACTGAATAGAGATTTCATGGTAATCTTTTCATTAGTAATGGAATCCATTGGATTACAAAGGATGTAACTGAACCTGATTACTTTTGGATTACTTTAAAGTCAAACACTGAGTCAGGATCCCTGGAAACAAGTAAACGAGTTAAAAAGTGGAACTTTTTCTAAAATGTTCTCTGTGGTTTTTGGAATGGAGCTGATGGGACATTCTGTTGGTCCTCCTGGTCCTGCTCCAGGTCCTCTGAAGCCAAAACCAGAATCTGTTTGCTTCCAGACCATCATGAATAGAACCGGCTCAGGTTTTTCTGCGTCTCTATGTAAAGATTACGGATGAGGAGCAATTTCTGTGGGAATGAACGTGATTTATTTGGAAGATTTTAGAATATTTCTCCATCTCGCTCTAATGATGATGTCACCCACTCTAAAATCTGACAATGTCTGCATTTTAAAGTTCTTTTTTTTTTTTAGTTTAACATCTAGTTGGGTAAAAACTTTGAATGATATTTAAAAAGTTGAATCATCCTTTGAAATGTCATGAACGCTTTAAAATTTGAATAAAACTTCTAAAGTGTGACATTGTGGCATTTTTGAACATTTTGTCTCTATGGGAAATGAATAAAAAGTCTGTTATCTTCATTGTCATCATAAACAAATATTTAGTCACTATTGTGGACGAGGATGAACTGACTTTGAGAAACAGAACAATGTTTTTCTGAATATTCATTTTCATGAAAATCCCATTATTTGTTATTAAAAAAAGGAGATAAATGATCAGCGACTTTTAACTGTAGTGAAACAAATTTTTAAATATCTAGATTTTATTTTCAGAGAAAAAGAATCAGAATATTTGTTAGGGATTGAAATGCAATGTTTGATGTTTTATTACAGCCCCACTATGAGCTCACTTGTCTAATTGCTCAGTGTAGTGAAACCAGACGTGCTGGTTTGTTCTATTCAGCAGCAGAAAACTGCTCCAGGAATGATTTGAATGACTTTAGTGAAAATGAATGGATCAGTGCCCAAATCAATAACCAAGGTGTGTCTGAATAAATCCCAAAAGCTAATAAAGATTCATCAAAACCTACAACAACCAACGACTGCTGTACTACTTTGATATTCTTATGTGGTTGTGGCAACATGTCAAAAAATTAAATAATGATAATATGTATAAAAATAACATCAATATTTAATGAAAATAAAATAGTGAAATAATAAATTGCACCTGAGCCGACAACGATCCACACTAAATTATACATATTCATAAATATTAGTTGAACAAATATGTTTGATTTTTTTCATTGATCCCTTTAACTTTTCATTTTTACTTGGAAATTCCAAAAGATGTCAAAATACACCCAAAAAATAAAATGAAAATAAAATAAAAAGAATCCTGGGTCAGAATCTGCTTCAAAACCTCATCGACTCTTATCTTGAACACAAACAAACAAACAAACATGGTCACATGAATGTAATCCCTCACTGTGCCACAGACATCTAATGAGACCTCTTTTCAAACGTAATCCTACCAGATTACAGTTACTTATTTATGTAATCCTGATGACATGTAATCCAACCCTGTCTGGAAGAGGCTCCATCAGTGCTGCTGTGGTTCTTACTGGTTCCCAGTCGATGGAGATCATTATGAGAAGACATTTTATTTATAATTTATTATAATTACCTGAAATATTTCCACACAAAGTAGTAAAAAAATAACTGTATCTGATTACATTTATTCTGGTGCACATTTTACTTTGACTCTACTACATTTTGGACAAAGTATTCTAAATATTTGAGAGCTTAATTACTTTACAGATTAAAACTAAATATGATCAACAAATTAGTTCAGATGTATCCTAGTGAATGAAGTTACACAGAAGTATCCAGTTATTAAAAGTAATCCCACCTTTACCTGCTGCAACATATAATATTCATCATTGCCTCCAACAGGGAGATCATGTTTTCACCTGATTTCTTCTAGATCTACGTAAGAAAGTAAAAATAAATCCTGGCTCTGCCCCTTTATCCAGAGCTGCACCAAAATCTAATGAGGTCTATTCTGGTCCAGGACCAGTCCTTCCACAAAGTTTCATAGAAATCTGTTCAGTAGTTTTTGTGTAAACCTGCTGACAATCCAGCTAATACACAAACAGGTGGAGGTAATTTAGTCCATTATGACATTCATACACATTATTTCTTAGTTACATGTAATCTGTACTTTTACTTCCCTTGACTTTGACTTTATTTCTAATCTAACCGAGGTAAAGGATGTGTGTTTCTCCCCACCCCTCAGGAGAGAGAGAGTTGCTCACACTCTTCCTCTCCCTGCCTCTCTTATGATGCCTTCAGTCATAAAACAGGACGATCCACAAAAGGCTGAACAAACTGCTGACTGACTCACACACTGACTCACACACTGACTCACACACTGACTCACACACGTGTCGTCTGTGCCGTCAGCCTGCTGCTGTTTGGACGTCCATGTTCTGTTCCTGCCTTCATCGGGTAAGTGATGGACTCTGAGTACAGGTACATCAGCATAGCGACGTCAGCCTGTTGAACTGGACACTGAAAACTGACTGAAAACAAAAACTGACTGAAAACAAAAACTGACTGAAAACGAAACGTCAACTTTCAACCTATTTATGGCATGGCATATATGACTTTGCTTTAACAAAAAAGTGTATTTTTTTAATCGTGATGCTAGTTCTGATGACGGGTTTCATTGAACTTCTGTTATTTTTGGCAGGTTTCTCATTTGTAGTCACGACTGACTCACTTTGACAAGTTAGATAAATCACTAGCCACTCGGCTAATTCCAGCTAATGTGAGAGAGGCTCATTTATGCCCAGCGTTTAAGACGGATACAGATACAACCTTCCATCCGTACTTCTGTCCTGAAAGCTCACGGATGAAACGGAGCAGAACCACCGGAAACCACAGGGGGCAGTGAAGGCATCATTTAACCAAGAAACAAAAATGTCTACAGACAAGATGAAAACTAAAAACTAATGTTATGATAATGTTTCCTCAGTGTTTTGTCTTCAGGAGGACAAAAGTAGAGGATGTCAGACACACGAGTGGTAATGGACCAAGGGAGGAATGGAACCACAAAACACCAGGTGACCACCTCCTACCTTTACCTCCTTCCTTTACTTCCTACCTTTACCTCCTACCTTTACCTCCTACCTGTACCTCCTACCTTTACCTCCTTCCTTTACCTCCTTCCTTTACCTCCTTCATTTACCTCCTTCCTTTACCTCCTACCTTTACCTCCTTCCTTTACCTCCTACCTTTACCTCCTTCCTTTACCTCCTTCCTTTACCTCCTACCTTTACCTCATTCCTTTACCTCCTACCTTTACCTCCTTCCTTTACCTCCTACCTTTACCTCCTTCCTTTACCTCCTACCTTTACCTCCTTCCTTTACCTCCTTCCTTTACCTTCTACCTTTACCTCCTTCCTTTACCTCCTACCTTTACCTCCTTCCTTTACCTCCTTCCTTTACCTCCTACCTTTACCTCCTTCCTTTACTTCCTACCTTTACCTCCTACCTTTACCTCCTACCTATACCTCCTTCCTTTACCTCCTACCTTTACCTCCTTCCTTTACCTCCTACCTTTACCTCCTTCCTTTACCTCCTACCTTTACCTCCTACCTTTACCTCATTCCTTTACCTCCTACCTTTACCTCCTACCTGTACCTCCTTCCTTTACCTCCTACCTTTACCTCCTTCCTTTACCTCCTTCCTTTACCTCCTACCTTTACCTCCTTCCTTTACCTCCTACCTTTACCTCCTTCCTTTACCTCCTACCTTTACCTCCTACCTGTACCTCCTTCCTTTACCTCCTTCCTTTACCTCCTACCTTTACCTCCTTCCTTTACCTCCTACCTTTACCTCCTTCCTTTACCTCCTACCTTTACCTCCTACCTTTACCTCCTACCTTTACCTCCTTCCTTTACCTCCTACCTTTACCTCCTACCTGTACCTCCTTCCTTTACCTCATTCCTTTACCTCCTTCCTTTACCTCCTACCTTTACCTCCTTCCTTTACCTCCTACCTTTACCTCCTTCCTTTACCTCCTTCCTTTACCTCCTACCTTTACCTCCTACCTGTACCTCCTTCCTTTACCTGCTACCTTTACCTCCTTCCTTTACCTCCTACCTTTACCTCCTTCCTTTACCTCCTACCTTTACCTCCTACCTTTACCTCCTTCCTTTACCTCCTACCTTTACCTCCTACCTGTACCTCCTTCCTTTACCTCCTACCTTTACCTCCTTCCTTTACCTCCTACCTGTACCTCCTTCCTTTACCTCCTTCATTTACCTCCTACCTTTACCTCCTTCCTTTACCTCCTACCTTTACCTCCTTCCTTTACCTCCTACCTTTACCTCCTTCCTTTACCTCCTTCCTTTACCTCCTACCTGTACCTCCTACCTTTACCTCCTTCCTTTACCTCCTTCCTTTACCTCCTACCTTTACCTCCTTCCTTTACCTCCTACCTTTACCTCCTTCCTTTACCTCCTACCTTTACCTCCTTCCTTTACCTCCTTCCTTTACCTCCTACCTTTACCTCCTTCCTTTACCTCCAACCTTTACCTCCTTCCTTTACCTCCTACCTTTACCTCCTACCTTTACCTCCTTCCTTTACCTCCTACCTTTACCTCCTACCTGTACCTCCTTCCTTTACCTCCTACCTTTACCTCCTTCCTTTACCTCCTACCTGTACCTCCTACCTTTACCTCCTTCCTTTACCTCCTACCTTTACCTCCTACCTGTACCTCCTTCCTTTACCTCCTACCTTTACCTCCTACCTTTACCTCCTTCCTTTACCTCCTACCTTTACCTCCTACCTTTACCTCCTTCCTTTACCTCCTACCTTTACCTCCTTCCTTTACCTCCTTCCTTTACCTCCTACCTTTACCTCCTTCCTTTACTTCCTACCTTTACCTCCTACCTGTACCTCCTTCCTTTACCTCCTACCTTTACCTCCTTCCTTTACCTCCTACCTTTACCTCCTACCTTTACCTCCTTCCTTTACCTCCTACCTTTACCTCCTACCTGTACCTCCTTCCTTTACCTCCTACCTTTACCTCCTTCCTTTACCTCCTACCTGTACCTCCTTCCTTTACCTCCTACCTTTACCTCCTTCCTTTACCTCCTACCTTTACCTCCTTCCTTACCTCCTACCTTTACCTCCTTCCTTTACCTCCTACCTTTACCTCCTTCCTTTACCTCCTACCTTTATCTCCTTCCTTTACCTCCTACCTTTACCTCCTTCCTTTCTTGATGCTAGCATCACATATTTTGGAAACCTATCAGCGTAACCAGAGATATTCTAATAATGGTAGAGATATCTCATGAGTTAGTCCAAAATGAATGAGGCTCTCTGGAGCTGAAGCCAAAAAAATTAAACGTTTATGGGGGGGAAATGTTTTTCTGACAGCTGTTGTTATGTTTTTGATATGAGTTGATACAATAAATATTTTTTTTTTAGCTGCTTCAATTGTTGTGAAATATAATTATTTTAGTAGTAGCATCTCTGTTAGCACCACAAGCTACTTTACAGCATCAATAGTCAGTGGAATATATATCTGCTACATGAACCAGATCTACATGAACCAGATCTACATGAACCAGATCTACATCAGTCTGTCAGAAATGAAGGTCCTTCTTTAACGATTCATTAGATTTTATTTAAAAAACTTCTGTAGACTCCAGGAGATTCAAGGAAGGGTGTCGGGTCACAATCAGTCATAAATCCTGAACTGACCAATCAGCATTCATTAGCAGAAGGCTAGCAGTTTGTGGGCAAAATCACCTTTCTTGTAAGAAAAAGAACATTGGTGTGTTTTCATTTCACTTCTGATACATAATCTATAATATATTTACACAAACTAAAATAAAATTTGGGCTTTTTTGTCTATAAATAATTATTTTAGCCGTTTAGCTCCTTCTGCGGCGCCCTCTGGGTGAACTACAGCTGATTTTGGAACAATAGAGTTAATAAAGAGTGAACAGGCTGACATAGGAGGGCTGTGATGTAACTCTGGTTTGGGGTGTTTTACAGTATGCAGATTTGAGTCAGGACCAACATGGCACCACCGTTAGCTTTCACAGCATCTACTACAAGGTGACACAGGGAGGAAGGTGTCTGAGCAGGACGAAGGCTACGACCAAAGACATCCTCATCGACCTCAAGTGAGTAACTCCGCTTTCTAAAACGTCTTCTACGCATCACCGGCTTGTTCCAGCCCAGAGTGGACAGATCTCACTTTAACAGTGTGGAATAATAGAACCCATGTAAAGGCAGGAACCTGAACAACCACTTTAATTTGTGCCCTGGGGTAAATCAAGTATTTTAGTTACATCTGGTAGTTAAACATCTTGTCTTAAAGAGGCAGGTCACACTAAACGTGGTTTCAGTGGCGGTGGATCCAGTTCAGACCGGCTCTTTTGACATCATAGAATAATCACTGGATGATGTCATTATTTAGAATGTATGATGGATTGAATGGTGATTTGTTTTTTGCGCTGTTTTTGTTGTCCTATTAGTAAACTATGTCTAATAATATAGTAATAATACAGTGATCAGTAATAGTGTGTGTGGCTGTGTGTGTGTGTGTGTAGCTGTGTGTGTGTGTGTAGCTGTGTGTGTGTGTGTGTAGCTGTGTGTGTGTGTGTGTAGCTGTGTGTGTAGTGATCCCTGAGGCTGAAGACTTCTATTCATTTAAGTCTCATTACACTTATTGTTACATTTAAATTAAACTGAATGTCTTTTATTCTTATGCCCAGAATCTGCATCAGTTATTGGGACAAAAAGAAGTTTCTCATTTTTCTATTAAAAAGTTTACAAAACAGTAGAAATGTTGTTTTATCGATGTTCAGTCTTATGACACACATCAGTCTGAAATACTGACGCATGATGTCACTGTTTATTCTGTACGTATTATTCCTGAAATAAATGACTTCCACTAGACGTTACTGCTCATTATTTAAATACTGCTGTGTGGAATAAAGTAAATGAATCAGATAAACCACTTGGTTTAGATTAAAGGTGAGAGAGGAAGGAAAATCCTGGAAAATCCCGGGAAAGACGGGAATGTTGAGCAGCTGCAGCACCTGGATTTAAAGTTTGGTCCCTTTTTAACTGTTGAAAGTGAATAACTTTAAAATTTTCAATGCCTACCATAAACTAAGTCTGAGGTTTGTAACACATGATCAACAGCGATAAATTAAACGAGTGAATTGTTTTATGAAATAAAAAATCTTCAGTACGTCATCGTTATTATTTATATTATATTTTTCTCACCGTCTCATTCTTGTGAATTTAATTTCTTATATTTCGATATTTTGATTGGTCGGTGGCTCTTCCACAGGTCACAACTGTCGGAGCAACAATGAGTCAGTTCTGTACAAAAAGTCAGCCAAGGGTAAAAGTAACAATTAGCTTTGTCATCTTTCACCGCAAGCAAAGCCGCTGTTGATCCAACTGAAATGAACTGAAGTCAGAGTTAAATTAAACAAGCAGAAAGTCAAACAGGAGCAGAAGAAGCTTCCAGCTGTGGGAGGTTGGAACAGCTGAGTCTGTAGGTGGTGTTTGGGTGTTTGTCTACGTGCTGACATGAATTCACCTGGTAGCCAAACGTGATGCATTTGAAGGCCGTCGTAGATCAGAGACACATCTGTGACGAACCCACAGGTCCAGACGTTTGTGAGGAAACAATGAGTCTCAGCTTAAACCAACAAACAGACGCGGGGGCAGGATGCTGAGCTGCCTCCAGGGCTCCTGTTGGAACCGGATCCAGGACTCCCTCCCAGTCGACTAGATGCAGCACCTCCTTTGTCACGAATCTGAAAACTCATTTTTCGTAACGTTTTATTATCTCGGCTCTTTCATGCTTTTATTTGAGCTTCTTTGTAAATCGCTTGTTTGCTTATTTTGGATGTTTTCTTAAAAGGTCAAAGTCGCTCGAAGCTTCATGTGAGCTAATGTTGCTGAAGACAACATGTCAGTTGGTCTGTTGTTTTTCTTGAGGTGGGAAATAGACGTTAAGGTAAACAATGTTTGTGAGGACAGTTGGAAGAGTCGGCTCCGAGATGTTCAAAAGGATCCAGGCAGAACTGTTGAAACCTGAAAACTAACGACCAACCTGATCTGTTAATCTGATGGTGTTAACGTCAGATATCCTGAGGAACCTCCAGAGGAACCAGATACTAGATGGTTCCATTAGTCTTTGGACTAGAAAAATCACAAAAATGTATTAAATGTCTCTCTCTCTCTCTCTCTCTCTCTCTCTCTCTCTCTCTCTCTCTCTCTCTCTCTCTCTCTCTCTCTCTCTCTCTCTCTCTCTCAGTGGGATCATGAGGCCAGGTCTGAACGCCATCATGGGACCGACAGGAAGTGGAAAGTCCTCGTGAGTGTTTGTGACGTTCGGTGAGCTGACATGATAAAGGATTCTGTTTTTGATGGGAGCCGTTTGTCCTTCAGGTTTCTGGATGTTCTGGCAGCCAGGAAGGATCCTGCTGGCCTGTCGGGGGAGGTTTTGATCGACGGAGCTCCTCAGCCTCCAAACTTC
>CM075183.1:21847780-21917780 GCA_037577475.1 Chaunax sp. Z400
CTTTTCCTCTTTTTGTCACTCCGTCTCTCAGAATGGGAATATAATCATTCATTCATTCATTCATTCATTAATTACATGGAATTAAAAAAAGAAATACAACAAACAAAATGAGATTAAAAATGTTTGAAAAGGAGTAGAAAGAAGTTTTTTTGTATCTTTGTTATATTACCTTATTTCCCCTCTTTATTTTCTTTTTCTTCTGTTCCTCCCTTCATTTTTGTCATTTTATTTTGTGATGCTCTTTTTCATCACTTTCTTTTGGACTTTCAACATTCATATTAACTTTTCACCTCTGTAGAACATCACTTCTCCTCAGATCCTCCAACATTCATATTAACTCTTGCCTTAACTCTGAACTGATCAGGTTTATCACGGACCATCGAAGTCGGCCCTGGAGTTTTTCTCAGGCATCGGTAGGAACATGTATTTAATCCAACATAACACAACCTGTCACTAAGGCGACGTATTTAACTCAGTTTTCATTTCCCAGGATACACCTGTGATCCCCACAACAACCCTCCTGATTTCTTCCTGGACATCATTAATGGAGACTCCACCCCCTCCGCCAACAGCATGGACAGCGAAGGTGTTTACGTTTATGTTTACGTTTGGAGTTAGTCTGAGGAGTTAGTCTGACGAACAACACGGAGGCAGAGAGACCAGAATGAAATCAGAGATTTAAATCTTAAATTTAGATTATAAAGTCAAATTTTTTTTTCAAAATTTCAAGATTCAAAAATTCTGTCAAAAACTTTCAAAATTCTAACTTTATAATTTCAGGAAATATATTTTTGCCTCATAAATTTGTGACTTTAAGGAACTTTTTTCCCAAACATGAAAATTTTCTCAAAATGAGAAAATACTCAAGATTTTATATCAGAAATCTTTTAATTGAAGGAACAGCTCACCTGAAAATAAAAATTCAGTCTTGCTGAAGTAACAAATTGACTGTTTATTATTTGTATCTCACGGCCGTATTACAGCGTCTTCACATCAACATCGTCATTTTTCCCGGTTCAGATATTTCCTTTCTTCTCCAGATCTGCTGTCAGACATGAAGTCCATGACCAGATGTGGGCTGGAGGAAAAATTCGTAGAGGAATACAGAAACTCTTCGTACTTCAAACAGATCCAAGTCGAGCTGGGTGGGTCCAAACATGTCCAGTCCTTTTCAACATCATTTAAAGTCGAACTAACATCAAATGAAACCTTCTGTCTGTCAGAGAGGATCATTGAGGGTAAGCAGATGACCGCCCCCCCTCCCTCCAGAGTCATCACCTACAACACCAGCTTCTTCACCCAGTTCAGATGGGTCTTCAAAAGAGGGCTACGCAACCTGGTCCTCAACCCTCAGACGTACTTCGCTCAGGTAGGAGCATCCAGGCGTCCATGACGGTTCCACACAGACGTTCCTTAGCTTGTTGTAACATAGCGGCAGCGCTAACAAATACATTCAGTCACAGAAAACTGAACGTCAGCTGACACCTGCGGTCACATGATGATGATCGTGAGGATCTTCACATACATTTTCAGCTTAAAGGGAACTTCACTCTTTTTACTGGTTTTGTATCATTAAAATGTGGCTAAAATCAACAAAAAAACAGTCAGAAATAAACATCTGAAAATCATCAGTTGTCTGAACAAAAGTCTTCAAAATCAAACTTTATTATATATAAAAATCCATAAATGTCTCCTTTAGGTCCTGTTAGTCCTGTTTTCTTTTAGCTCACTAGCTTAGCATAAATTGCTACCATTCTGTTTCAGAGCAGGGAAACCTGTCACTGCTCAACCGGTCGGTACGTCGTCTACCAGCTGAAGCTGGTCCAGATCCAGATTTTAGCGGATTCCTTAACGTTTGAGCTAAAGGAAACACCTCAGCCCCCGTCCTCTGGTTCCTCTTTTGGTTCTTGAGTTAATCAATAATTTAGTTTGATCTGTGTGGCCTCAGCTGTTTAACAGATATGACAGAACCTTCTACACTGACCTGATTCTCCTCTGCAGACAGTTGTAACGTTGCTCCTGTCTTTGATTGTTGGAGCCGTTTTCTATGACATGAAATATGACCAGAGTGGAGTCCAGAACAGGTCTGTTACTTATTATATGATATTAAAGTCGCCTTTTCCTGAATCCTCAGTCTCTAAATTATCCT
Organism: Chaunax sp. Z400; assembly: GCA_037577475.1. Classification (NCBI taxonomy): domain Eukaryota; kingdom Metazoa; phylum Chordata; class Actinopteri; order Lophiiformes; family Chaunacidae; genus Chaunax; species Chaunax sp. Z400. The sequence goes on from CM075183.1 coordinate 21,849,930, forward strand.
TAATGACCAGCTTCTCTAGTTCTTTGTAGACCCTTTAGCTGCTCTGACCTGCTGTAAACCTGATGCAGATCCAGACTCCAGCTTCTGGCAGCGTTCCTGAGGAATCTTAGCCCATTCCTCCTGGACAAAGGCCTCCAGTTCTGGAATATTCCTGGTTTACCTGCTGCAACCACCTTCTTCAGATCCCACCAGAGATTTTCTATGGATTCCGGTCAGGCGACTGTGACGGCCTCCAGAATGATCCAGGACTTCTTCTGAAACCAGGCCTTGGTGGACTCTGAGGTCTGCTTGGGATCGTTGTCCTTTGGGAACGTCCAATGAGGGCCGAGCTTCATCTTCCTCACAGATGGAGACGTTTTCTTCTAGGATTTCCTGATCCTTGATGGAATCCATCTGACCCTCTACAGGCTGCAGGTTTCCAGTGGTCCAGGAAGCAAAGCAGCCCCAGAGCCTCACTGATCCACCGCCATGCTTCACTGTAGGTAGGCTGTTCTTTTCAGCATCAGCTTCATTCTTCCTCCTCCAGACATACCGCTGATCCAGAGGCCCCAAAAGGTCCAGTTTGGTTTCATGGCTCCACAGAACAGCATCCAGAACTTCTGGGTCTGATCTAGATGGTTCTGAGCTACTGGAGCCCACTTTTCTGGAGCTTCTGGGTCAGCAGTGGTGAAGGTCTTGGAGTTCATGGAGCCCTGATGTCAATTTAGACCTGAACAGAAAAACCTTTGGACTCTACTGATAAAGTAAGTCTATGAAGGTCTCAGTGTTTTAATACATCTGTAAATGATGATGATGAGGATGAGGATGAGGATGAGATTCAGGTTCAGGATCATTTAGAGACTGAGGAGCCAGGAAAAGTTAAAACTCTTTTATTACATTTCTAGCTGGTCTGTATAGATTGTGTGTTTTTGTTGTGTTGTCAGGATCGGTGCTCTCTTCTTCATCATTGTCAATCAGTGTTTCAGCAGCACCGCATCTGCTGAAATCTTCATCATAGAGAGGAAACTCTTCATGTGGGTTTGACACACACACACACAGACACACACACAGAGTGTCGTATGATGCATGTATGTCTGTGTCTCACCAGTCATGAGTACATCAGTGGATACTACAGGCTGTCTGTGTACTTCCTGCCTAAGATCCTGTCTGAGGTCCTCATCATGAGGGCCCTCCCCGCCCTCATCTTCAGCTGTGTGCTGTACTTCCTGATTGGTGTGTAGAAGAATCACATGATGCTGTCAGAAATGTTTTTAAATGTTAATCAGGGAAAACGTTTCTGAATCTGGTTTAAGTTTTAGATGCAGTTTCCACCAGTGATGTCACTTCCTGCGTCCTCTTGTTATAGCAAATAGGAATGTTTCTCATAGATGTACTTAAAGATATCCTGAACTTCTTTAAATAACAGGTCTGAAGCAGGAGCCCCAACAGTTCTTCCTGTTCATGTTCACCGTCATGCTGGTCGCCTACGCCTCCACCTCCATGACTCTGGCCATCTCTGCCGACCAGCCGGTGGTGGCCCTCGCCAACATCTTCATAACCATCACCTTCGTCTTCATGATGGTGACTTGTGTTGTTATTTTGGTGCAGCGGAGGGACAGAAATGGGCTGTAAATTATTATTAAATTCTAAAATAGGTGACTTGTGACTGACTAACCACACTGGGTGGAGCCGTAATCACCACGAGGATAGGTGATGTCACTCATGGTGATGACGATGGTGAACTCTGTCTCTCTCTCGCTGCAGATCTTCGCCGGTTTGCTGGTGAACCTTCCCTCCGTTACAGGCTGGCTCGCCTGGTTAAAATATGTCAGTATTCCCCGATACGGCTACAGCGTACGTACGCGCAACCAAACCTGCTCCCACTTCTCCTGTGGTGTTTGTATTGCCTTAAACAAAGAAGAATTTAACCTCAGCTGTACCCATAATCCTTTGCCTGTGATAACAGGTGTTGTGGTGATGTGTGTCTCTCCAGGCGCTGCTGGTTAACGAGTTTTCTGGAATGAACTTCTGCCCCGAGTTAAACGAGAGCGACTATAAACCTGGTCAAATGTAAGAATCTCTGACTTCCCAGCATGCATCCTGTGTTTGAACTGGTTTAAAACAAACAGGCAGGTGGCTCCACCTGCTGGACAGGATGGTACATTACCACAGTAATCAGTAACCAGTAACTACAGTCACCAGTAACTACTAATTACTGGTTACTAGTGACTGTAGTTACTGGTGACTGTAGTTACTGGTGACTGTGGTTACTGGTTACTGTGGGACCTTTTTGCTGTTTCCAGTTGTATTGGGGAGGATGTCCTGCACCAGATGGGCATCGACTACTCGTACTGGGGCTTCTGGCAGAACCACCTGGCTCTGAGCATCATGATCATTTCCTTACTCAGCATCGCTTACATCAAACTACGCATCATCAAGAAGTTCACCTAGACCTTCATCATCATCATCACCACCACCAGACCGGGCTCCAGGACAAGGCTGAACGTTTTCACTGGTCGTACTGGTGCTTCTGTAAATTATAGTATTAGTTAATTATGTTATAGCAGAGTTTTTCTTGATGCTCTCCTCACTACGATGTCTGCTAGTATTTGATTAAACGTCGCTACCATCACTAGCCAGCGTTACAGATAACAGTCAGTTATTAATCAATTATTATTATTCTATTCATATATATGTAGGGGTCATAGTTAGAGCCATGAGTGTGACGTTATGAGACACTGGGAGGGAGGAGAACAAATCGTTTTTTGACCACTGTGTTGTTGTCATCGTGAAAAGTTTGGCTGCTTCCATAATTATCATGTAAAACGTTGTAGATCATGAAGAATGAGAAATAAATATACATTAAAGACAAGAAGCAGAAGTCTGTCTTATTTCACCAGGGCTGGTCTGACCCGGGTATAGAACCCAAAGACTAATGGAACCATCTAGTATCTGGTCTGACCTGGGTATAGAACCCAAAGACTAATGGAACCATCTAGTATCTGGTCTGACCCGGGTATAGAACCCAAAGACTAATGGAACCATCTAGTATCTGGTCTGACCCGGGTATAGAACCCAAAGACTAATGGAACCATCTAGTATCTGGTCTGACCCGGGTATAGGACCCAAAGACTAATGGAACCATCTAGTATCTGGTCTGACCCGGGTATAGAACCCAAAGACTAATGGAACCATCTAGTATCTGGTCTGACCCGGGTATAGGACCCAAAGACTAATGGAACCATCTAGTATCTGGTCTGACCCGGGTATAGGACCCAAAGACTAATGGAACCATCTAGTATCTGGTCTGACCCGGGTATAGAACCCAAAGACTAATGGAACCATCTAGTATCTGGTCTGACCCGGGTATAGGACCCAAAGACTAATGGACTTTAAATGACTTTAACCTCATGGAGGCGCTAGAGGAAATGTTCAGTCCTTATCAAGGTACCTTGAAGCTTCATGCTTGTTCATCCAGTTTATGTTAAGCTATTGTTAGCCATGGATCGATGCCAGCTGAGACAACAATGAGCCTTTTGTTAGGATATGAGCTGTTAATGCCAGGGGATCACACACATCATCAGTGTACAGTAGGTGTGTGTATGTAAGCAGACACTCGCTTCCATAGCAACCATGGTTAAAACAGTGCCTGTGTTTGTGTGTGTGTGTGTGTGTGTGTGTGTGTGTGTGTGTGTGTGTGTGTGTGTGTGTGTGTGTGTGTGACATTAGGAAACCTTGAGTTCCAAGTGAGTGACACAGGTAGACACACCTGTGATGGGTGGGGGAGGAGTTTCCACAAACCGTCTGACAGGCGCTGATCAAACAGCTGAGGCGATGAAGAGGATCAGGTTTATCTCTCTACAATAAACCTGATCCCCACTTTAAATGGTAGATTTTATGGTGATGTCATCGTGTCATTTTGTCCAATCATTGTAGAAATTATCCAGGAAGTTAAGTGGTAGTTGTCCCACAACAGTAAAGAATCCTTTAGAAATGTAACCAAACCCCGTTCAGAACTAATCCTGCTAAAAAAAAAAAACTGGTACAAACTGATGACTCAGAGATGTTTCCTCCCTTCATCTCTACTGGAGTCAGATTAGTCAGGCTGTTCTGAGGTTTAATGACATCATAGATGGGATTAAAAACCTGGGAGGGAAAGTCCTGCTGCAGGAAGTGAAGGACTCTCCATACTGATGACTTCAGTTCAACTCGTCTTAACGTACAACAACTCAGCAAATTCCACCTGCTGCTTGAAAGATCAGAAAGAAGCTGGAATTAGTTTTTTTCTGATAAATGTTTCATGGCTTCACCACTTCAGTACTACACTACCCAGACTGCAAAGTTCCTTGGGGCAAATTTGTATGAATAACATTAGCCATAGCCCAATATAGCAGCTAAAGTAGCTTCGCTGCAGGACACTCTGTGTGTGCCAGGCATCGACCAATCAGTGGTCTGTAATGTTTCACGTGACCTTTTTGGTACCTGCTCGGCTCCCTTGGAGCCACAACGGAGCAGGTACTAAAAAAGTAGAACCAGGTAGTTTTTAGGTTTAGAACAGAGAAGGAGTTAACACCAAATTCCACCAAATTTTGTGGAGGCTGGGCGGAGCCATGGACAAAATTTTTGAGTACATCTGGATCCAGGATTTTTTTTCTTCTTCATTTTCTTGAACATTGCAAGGCAAAAACTACTGAACCAATTTCCACAACTAATTCTGCAGTGGATCCAGACTGAGGTGGATCCAGGAAACTTTTGTTAGCATTGCAAGGCATTAATTTGTCCGGAATTAATCCATAAGTCATGATTCAAAACATCACATGTATTCATGGTGTTGACGTCTGTCAATATAATGTCCTGCAGATCCACATGATAATCTTTGAATTTAGCTGCAACACAGAACCACCAGCTGAGATGATGCGGTTCGGAGTCTCCTTTTTGGTGGTGATGCAGATCCGGTGGATGTAAGACGTGAGGGATTGTCGGGGTCTACTGAGTGACGTTTGATGTGTCAGCATAAAGTGGTCATACAGTCGGTAGTCATGGATATGACTATTAAAAGTAAACGTGTGTGTTGGTGTGCAGCAGGGCGTGGCCGGTGGTTGGCGCTCCGCCTCTGAATGAAAGTTTAAAAGGATTATTTATGTTGAAACCCAGAACCACAAATCATGTCTAGACATTATCAGTCTTTTCCCTCCTCTTCACTCCTTCTCTTCCCTTTATTACCCTCCATCACCTTCATCTCAAGTCTTCCTCAGTCAGTCTGCAGTCTGTCCTCCTGAGGTCATGTCGTCTGTGCTGACAGCTCCGTCTGTCCTCCTCATTGTCTTCCTCAGAGTTCAGAGCATCGGCGTGGGTCAGGGTGAGTACCGATCCTTTTCTAATCACAGCAGATACGTAGACGTGCATCTTTGTGATTATTTCTTAGCATGTTCTGAGCTGCAGGCAGCAGAAAGAACACACCTCAGAGCTGCCATGAAATATGCATCAGCTGACGGATCAGATGGCAGCAGAGACGAGCTCACAGCAGCAGCAGGTTATAAACAGCTGCTCCATCTCAGTCAGCGTAGAATCAAAAGCTGCGACAAAACCTCCAAAAATGATGCTTTTACATTTAACTAAACAGTCGAATCTTTGAAAGAGCGACAGTTGTTCTGTTATAATATTCAGAAAGTTCAGAAAGGGAGGAAATGAGCTAATTATGCTAACATAATTATTTGGATTCCAAAGCTAAACTGGGATTTCATGAAAACCAGTCTACATATCAAAATGTCCATTTAGTCCAGAGTCTGGAGACCAGTTTAAAGTTGTCAGTTGTGTGGATGTGAGAACATGTTGTGATGTATTTTATTGTGTGTGTTGGCAATGCTGCAGAAAAGCCATAGCGATATATAATAATAATAAATGTTTCAATGCACCAAATGAATGACCTTCATCCCTCCACCAGCTCCCTCCTCTTCCTCTCTGCTGCCTTTTGATCCTCCAGAGGTTGATGGTTCTGCTGTGGATACCTGCAGGATTTTCCCTGTGGCCACACCCACACCTACAACGGCCACACCCACACCTACAACAACCACACCCATCAACAGGAAGGTAAAGTTGTCACTTTATCCCTAAAGTGTTTACGTTGGAGCAGAACATGTAGTTTTAGATGAATGAAAAATAAACAATATGAAATAAAAAAAATTAAAATAAATAAATAAATAAACATTGTCTTCACAGAGAATTCTTTAGAGTTTAGTTTGCCTCTGTGTTTTAAACAGACAAATAAACTCATGTTATTTGATCTCGTCTATCATTTCCAGCCAACCGTCCAATCACCACCAAGGAAGCCAGAAACCATAAACGCCGGAGGACCAATCAGGCCAGAGCCAGCTCCGGCAGGACCAATCACTAACAGCCACTCCAACCCCATGAACAACCTCCTCTACTACCTGCTGGCCAATAGCAGAAGACAGGTGGCTGCTTCTCCCCCAGAATTCAACAGTTTTCTCTCTCAGCCAATCAGAAGGCTTCCTCACAGAGGTTCCAGTACGTCTGATAGCGATGAATTAGCTTCAACTGGTAGGAGGGCGGGGGTGAGAGGGAACGTGGGGTCGCTGTCTTCAAGTGACGAATCATAAAATCACAGTTTGACAGACTTAGAACAGCTGATTGATCTTATTTACTCTCTGAAAACACTAAAAAAAATCAGATAAACATTAAAGTCAACAGCTGCAAAAGGCTAAAAGTTACTCCCTGCAGAGCTGCTGTAATGTCAGCAAATATTCTGTATGTATTTTAACATTTCAAGGAAAATTCAAACGTCATATTAACTGTTGGTGCTGCTATAATGACAACAATAACAACAGTCTTCATTTTTTAAAAGCTTATTTATGCACAAAATATACATTTTCAACTATTTTAATAAAATGCTGTTTGTAAACAATTGTTTTAAAAACTATTAACATGTTTTAAAAGGTGTGATAATAAAAACAAAACCTTTCATTAATATACATTTTCTTAAACTCATTGTTTGTTTTTACATTTCTGTGTTGTTGGTGATGAATGAGCTGATTGTTTGTTTGTAAATATGTTGTTAACAGTGAGAAAATTTACACCTTCAGATTATTGTCCAGTTAAAAGAAGAAAAGCATTAAATCGTCACTTTAGTGAAGCTGGAACCATAAAATGTTTTATGGTCATGAATCAGTTGTGTTCATGCAGCTGAGGTTCTGACGCAGGATTGGATGACATCACTGGTTTGTCTTTCCTCTGATCCCTGAAAGCACCTTTGGTGTGTTTACCTGCGAAATCATCAGACGGATGTATTTAGTATTGTAACAGTTTGACTGATGTAAATATGAATAAATTATTTGGTGTAGAGATTCACATTAAATCTACATCACAACACCTGGTCAAACACTGTAGCTAATGTTAGCATGTCTGACCTGAGGGAACATTCAAACACTAATCTTGATGAACACTCTAAAGATGAAGAGTGGACATGTTTGATAGCCTGAACGTTAGCATGTCTGCAGCAGCTGCAGCTGCAGCTAACATTAGCATGTCTGCAGCCGCAATATGCTCATTCTGTAGAGTAAGGACATTTTCTGGACATTAAAAATGTAATAAAACTTGTTTCTTTGTAAGTCCAGAATTTTAGAAGTCATGTTTTCTTTCGTTTTGATGACATGTGTGTGTGTTTACTATCTAGTCCTCTGAATTCTGGCGGCACGGAGCTTCTCAGATCTGGGAAATAGATGTCCGACTTCCTCTTGGCCACCGTGATGCCATTGCTGTTACCATGGTTACAGCGGTCGGACATGAAGGAGCGCTGACGGATCGGAGAGAGAGTGGAAACGTTACTATTATATGATTCTGTTGTACAGACACACACACACACAGACACACACACTGTTACCGCTGCAGGCAGTGATCCTGTGGTGTGGCTGGACAGAGACTGTTGGTCCAGTCGACTATAGATGCCACCCTGATGTCTCTGCTTGTCTACAGACCTGTCATATAAACCCACAGACACACATTATTATACATTAGCAGCTATCAGCTGATTCTAGTTGTTGGTTTGTTGTTGGATTACTGGACATGTAATAAACCAAATTCAACAAAGGTCTCTGGACGGTTTGGGCCGAGGCCACCAACAAATCTACGAAACTTAGATCCAGATCCTGGATTTTTCATCCAGTTTCTTCAACGTTTGTGTTAACATTCCAAACATGATGAATAAATCATGCTAACGGAGCCTCTTATGGATTCAACCAGGTGGAATTTGCATTCACCTGAGGATGTGGGTCCCAGGATGGAAACACGCCCCCCGTTTAAGATGATCGCTGGCAGCTGGGCTGCTGGTACTGATGACAGTAAAGGAGGGAGAAGGAGGTGTGGAAGATGGAGGGATCTGTAGTGGAGTCGAGGATGGAGGAGGAGGAGGAGGAGAGGAATGGTCGCTAACGTCCATTCTAACTTGTCCAGTTAAAGATTTGCAGTGGGGGGGTTTGAAGGATCTCATGCTAGGTTCTGGTTCCCTGTTCTTGGTTTGCTCAGTGAAATCTTCTGAGGTTCGGTTTCCTGAGGACTCTGGCGTTGCACTGATGGGAACAGAAAGTGCAAAATGTTCTCTGTTCTCTCGATCTGAGACTGTAACTGTGGCTCCGACTGACAGGCTGCTTGTAGGGACTGCATTCGGAATAGGGATCGATGTTTTTCTGGATTCTGTAGTGATCTTAGAAGTGTTCCAGAGATGGATGCTGCAGGGCTCAGAAGGTTCGGGTTTCCTGTTGGATATCTCAATGTTGTTTGCAGCTGGTTTGGTCATCAGGCTCATCTTCCGGCATGAATTACAACTATCCTGCTGGTTGTTGGTTGACATGAATACTTGTGGAAGTTCACTGTCTGTTGGATGACCCCTGGAAGGCTGGTTGGGTACGGAGCTGGTGTGGAGGGTTCCTATAGATGGGGCAGGACTGGCCTGCACTGACAGGTCTGAGGTAAGAGTTTCTGATGGGCTGGTGGACAAAGACTTGGTCATTTTTGAACTTGAGGTGGTCTTAGATGGTCTGGAGTTTGAGGGTAAGGCTTCAAACTCCACGTTTGAGCGACTGATCTGAATCTCTGTCTTGGATGACTTGACGACAGAAGGGACACTTAAGAAGGAAACCTCGATGTGGTCCCTGCTGGTCGGTTGAGAAGTTTTCTGTGTCAAGTTTGGCCTTTCTTGGTCACTCGGTATCTTAGAGGAAGGGTATTCTGTAATGGAGATGTTACCCACTTCCTGTATGAAGCTAGCTGTAGGCTCAGTTGTTGAAGCCCTTGGAGATGAACTCTCGTTTGGATGGTCAGTGGTTGAGCTTTTATATAATTTGGGTACTTTTGTGTTTGAGCTCTTCCCAAAGTCTTGAATTGACTCAGATTTAGAGGATCTTCTGATCTCCATCACACCGGACCCTGTGTTGTCTGAGCCGGTAGACTCTTTGTCTTTCGTATTTGTCTTCGTCACATGAGCCTCCATTGGCTCTGGACAATGTTTACGTTTAGTTTTGTTATTGTACTTAAGATATGTTGTAATCTTAGACGTCTCTAATGAATCAGAAGTCAGGGTTTTAGTTGGTTTAGAAACTTCCGGTTCCTTTCCCAGCTCTGTACACCTGGCCTTTCCTGGTTTACTTCTCATGGCTGCAGGTTCTGAGGTATTCCAAACGGTTTTAGGAGTTTTTGAAAGATTCTTGCCTTTTGTTTTTGGCGTCTTTTTTTCTCCGCCCTCCTCATCTCTCTTCTCCTTTTCCTTGTTCACTTTCTCATCCACATTTTCGTTTTTTTTCTTGTCCTTGCCTCTTCGATTCTTCTCGTCCCCTTCATCCTTTTTGGGTCTTGGGGTTTTGGGTATTTTTGGAAGGGTTGAGTTTTCTCTGTGGTCTTTTTGGATCTTAGCATTCAGCTCATCCAAAACCCTGTTTGGATACATAGAAAGATTGATGCAGCAAGTCAGTAGCATGATACTAGCAAAAACCCAATAGCCAATAGAATTCCTGGAATCACTACTGCTCATTGATAAAGTTTAGCTAACACGCATTTCAAGGTTGCCTACTCTCAGCGAAGAACCAGGAGACTCTGTAATGTAGCTTAAAACCATGACAGAACTGAACAAGCTCTTCGATGCAATAAGTTCTAGAAAGTCCATCCGTTCTATGTTTGTAAAAATGAATCACAAATAACAGAAGATCTGCCCGTTAAACAGAGATACCTGATGTGGAAAGAATCCTGAGTGAAGAGAGGATGTTCCAACAGTTCTGAGCACTGAGCTCGTCTTTCTGGATCCATCTGCAGACAACTCTGAAAAAGACAACAAACACAAAGTCATCGCTGATCCTACCTTCCACTCATCGTAAACCTTTTGGCTAGCAAACAAACTGCTACCAACACAAAGCTGTTAGCTTCGGCTTCACAACGTAGACGATTTACTTTACAGTTTGAATTAAAAAACAACTTTGGAAAATGCGTGTATTGTGGGGAATTTAGGAATCTTTATTGACACATTGAGCTGAAACAGTGAATAAATCGTGCCTGTGCCAGGTCCAGGGCGGTGGATGTGATGGTAGGGAAGCGCTGCTCCAGTGGGATTCTGACAGAACATTGAGGCAGTCTGACCCCAGAGAAGACGGTATTCCGGTAGAACAACTCCTGATGATTAGCGGTTAGGTCGCCTACCAGAGAGGAAAAGTACAGCTGTGTTGAGAGGAGGGTTGAGCCCATTAATGGGGATAGAACCACCATCCATCAGGACAACTATGACATGTCTTGTTTTTATTTCTCACAACAACCATTGGCTTGTTTAACATCAAAATAATAAATAAAATGAGACTCAGAGCAACTTCTGTGTTTACAAACATCAGAGGTCTCCTGCTAACTAGCCGCTTGCTGCTAGCTCTCTCCACCAACACCTGACAAAATTAAATCAGTTTCAGGTGTCACACCAGAAAAACAAGGAACCAGTCTTGGTTGGGAGGGTTAAAAAAGAGGGAGTTGCATATTTTTTGTCACAAATGTTTTCGTGTGTGTTCTTACCAAAGCAACTGATGATGTGGTAAATTTGGTCGAGGTCGGAGTCTCCAGGAAACAGAGGCTGACCTGTTAGCATCTCTATCGACAGACAACCAACGGCCCACACATCTACTGGTCTGCGCACGCACGCACACACACACACACACACACACACACACACACACACACACACACACACACACACACACACACCTGTTAACAGGTGACTGTCTATAGTAACACATCCTCAGGTGTGTATTCTAGCACTTACTTGCCATATTTGGTGTCTCCCACCAGCAGTTCAGGAGCTCTGTACCAACGAGTGGCCACATAGTCTGTATAGACGCCCCCGTCAGCGAGTGATGTCATCGTCCTGGCAAAGCCGAAGTCGCACAGCTTGACCACGCCCCCTTGAGAGATGAGTATGTTCTCTGGTTTGATGTCACGGTGGATAATCTTAGGAAGGAGGAGGGGATAGAAATGATCCTTCACACTCTGCTGGTTACACACTAGTGATGTACAGATCGGCTCTGACATCATCACGTTCATCCACCTGAACCAATGATTGTCTCCGATTCAGAGACTCCACCCTCATGGACATTTGACGTCACCTCTAGCGTGCCTCAGGATTTATCAGGAGGACGTCTGTTCTGAACCTGGACTGTTTCACTATATGAACCTGGACTGTTTCTCTGTGTGAACCTGGACTGTTTCACTGTATGAACCTGGACTGTTTCTCTGTGTGAACCTGGACTGTTTCACTGTGTGAACCTGGACTGTTTCTCTGTGTGAACCTGGACTGTTTCACTGTGCGAACCTGGACTGTTTCACTGTGTGAACCTGGACTGTTTCTCTGTGTGAACCTGGACTGTTTCACTGTGTGAACCTGGACTGTTTCTCTGTGTGAACCTGGACTGTTTCACTGTGTGAACCTGGACTGTTTCTCTGTGTGAACCTGGACTGTTTCTCTGTGTGAACCTGGACTTCACACCATGAGTTTTAGATCATTTGAACAGGACTCCTGGTGTTTTGGGGGAGTGACCAAACACACATAGATGTCCTCACATGCTGCTGGTGGCAGAAGGCTGTAGCTCTCAGGACTTGGTACAGGTACAGGCGACTGGTGTTCAGGTCCAATCCGTTTGAGTTTTGCTCCAAATCATCCAGAAGCGTTCGCTCCACGAACTCGAACACAAGATGCCAACGACGACGACGCTTCCACACTTCTAGAAGGTTCACCAGGTTGTCGTGACGGAGTTGCTAGAGATGATGGTTAGAGAGATGAGAGCAAAGAAATAAACTTTTTAGGGATTGTCGCTGGATGAAAACAGGATGTCTAACATTTCATTCTGAATACTCGTCATCTGTTCACACCCCATGCTGATGGAAAGTCGGGTGAAGTTTTTAGTCTCCATCTTCTTCAGGTGTTGGTGTTGAAGCTGTTGCTACATGGCTGTTTGACTGTAAAGCTCCAGAAATGTTTGAGCACTGAGAAAGTTTCCATCACCATTAGGATGAGTAGATAATGATTGAATTTTAATTTTTGAATGAACTGTTCCTTTAAACCCTATAGGAATGGACAGGAAGTAGGTAATATTTGAGATCATTTCTCTTCTTCTAATGTTTCCTCTCCTGTTTTGAAGTGAGAACATGAGTCTGACTTGTTTGGGGTTGGTTTGTCTTTTGATTGACAGGCTGTTCTTATGTTTCTCCTCTCTCAGGTTTCCATCTCATACAGACCATTGATTGACAGGTACCCTCAGCAGCTTGATCTCCCTCAGGGCGATCTTCTTCACCGTCTTGTCATCGTCAGAGTCCATGAACTTCTTGATGGCGACGAGGCGGCCGGAGTCTCGATGTCGGCATTTCAGCACGGTGCCATAACTGCCCTCCCCGACCAGACCCAGAGACTCGTAACGTTCCATCATACTCTGAACAAGAAACGTCACGTGTAAACGTTAGCCCTGCTCTGTCTGAGGCTAAGCATTATCAATAGAAACATTACCCACATTAGCTAACAATAGCTCTGTCTGAGGCTAAGGATTGTCAAATAAAAACATTACCCACATTAGCTAACGATAGCTCTGTCTGAGGCTAAGCATTATCAATAGAAACATTACCCACATTAGCTAACGATAGCTCTGTCTGAGGCTAAGCATTATCAAACTATCTGACAAATAACATTAGCTAACAATAAATACATTTTACTCTACTGACAGCCAACATTAGCTAATGATAGCTCTGTTCATGGCTAAGCATCAAATATAAACATTACCCTACTGACAACTAACATTAGTTAGCTAGCAACAAAATTTGCTAACAAGCTGCAATAGTGTGAGTCATAATTCAATAATTTCACCAGGGGCAAATATTTACACTGTAAAATGTTCATAATGTCACATTTAACTTGTCAATAAAGATGAATAACTATCATTATATAATTTTACTGTTCCCAGTAGATGTTTAAGTTTAGCAGCAGCAGTATGCAGTAGTAGTGAGCTAAGCTAGACTAGTTTACATAACGTGTTTTATAAGCACATTTTACTGTATGAACACAGCAAACGTTCAAGAAAACACTGTAAACTGAGTAAAGGGGGGGTCTGTGCCCCCGTGGAGTCTAGCAACGCCCCTGTCCGTTTACATGTTCTAGGCGCACAAACACACATACGTACCGTAATCACTTGATTCTTCCGTTATCAACGTAAACACCGGAGTAACGTTCATGTGTCTCCGTGTGTGTGTCGTCTCACAGTCACAGGGGACGACAACTTGACTGTTGCCATAGTGACGCCTCCCGTCACGCTCCAGGAAACGCTGGAACGTAAACAACGTGACGTCAGTACATTATTGAAAGTGACTGCAATGTGTAGCTGCACATTTAATGATTTATTTATTACATATAATGGATGATATAAAATATTTTTGAAACACCAAGTGATTCTTTGTTATATTAATATATGATTTTGTAATTCCTTTACATTTATATACTAAATTAAAATCTATGGACACAGTATTTCATTATCAGTTACAGCTGGAAGCAAAATTTAAACTTGACTGCTGTAACTTTAAATGTTTACAATGTTCTTATGAGATCTGATTATTGCAAACAGCTGACAAATAGTGGATTTTGTCAATAAACTTAATATATAGCGTGTGGTTGAATAATTTGCTTCCAACTGTAGCTCTGTGAGTCAGGTTTTAGTAGTTTTTTTTATAATTGAATTGAATTAAATATGAATAAAAATGAACCTAATGCAGTCCAATACATCTGTAATAAATCCTCCCTTCATGAAGGTTATAATGGTGCTGATGGAAACTGTACTCTGTAGAACTACTTACCTGTATTTAGTTGTATTTATAAGGGTTTCTGATATTTTTCCATTTGCTATTTATAATTTTTTTGTTAAATCCACAGTGAAGTTTGTTTTTATCATTAAGGGCATTGTTGTCATAATTAGGAGTTACTCCTAATTATTAGATACTATCTCAAAAGATATGTACAGAAATAAACGTTACTATATACAAATACTTAAAACCAGTATTTGTGTGATTAGTTCATTGTACTGTGAAATATCCAGTGTTTTTTTTTATTGTCTTATGTATAAGTATATAGTATAATACAGTTAGTACAATTAACAGTCCATTCAAATCAAATACACAAAGTGATAAACAAAGGTCACACCAAATGTTTACATGCATTTTTTGGTTTTGCTGAATATGTGAATATGTATTTGTCTGAAATCACACCATCGATTAAATTCATACCATTAAATAACCAGAGAAAAGCTTTTAATAAAACATTTACATTTATAGACAGTCTGTTTACATTCATGATGGTATAAAAAAATCTCAATAAAATATGTTGTTAATCCAGATTTTCTGCCAGTTTTCTGATTTCCTCCAGAACCTCTGAGAAAGACGGCCGACCTTGAGGCCTCTACACCACCACCGAAGAAGAGGAAGAAGAAGAAGGAGAAGAAGAAGAGGAGCAGAGGTGAGGAAGAGTATCGCATTATAATGAATTACAGTATTGTGATACATATCAACAGTTTCCAGTATTACTTTATGGTTCTGAAACATTTGTACACATCATGGCTAAATGTTTGTTTCAGTCAATCAGATTAGCTGTAAGCTAGCTAGCAACAGATGCACCAGCTGTGTGTCTTTTGGTTTAGCTTTTTAACTCAGAACTCACCATGTTCTTTATTTATGCACATTTTAAAGAAGGCAAATTAAAACATTTTCAGTTTTCCTATTTTAAGGAATGTGACCAAAAGTTTCCACATCTACTGAACAACTATAGATCTGCCAGGGACGTCCATGAAATGTGTCTGAAAGCCTCAGAAACACCCTGTGATTCGTTACTTCATGGCTGAATACCTCGTGCCAGCAGCGGTACATGATGGCGTAGAGCGGCTGCGAGGCGCGGCGCGGTTGGTACAGCCGGACTCCTCTGGTGATGTCATTCACCACATCAAAGTTGGTGCAGTTTTCAAACGGAGTCCGACCTTCCGTGTAGATCTCCCACATCACCACACCTGCACACACACACATGTAAACGTCTGTGGGAAAACCGAACTCTACATCAAGACCTTCATAGACCTGTCCCAACGCGAAGACTTCTTCAAATGCAGCCTCCTTTTTCCCAGGTCGTGAAGGATCCACTCGATGGATCCTCCACCCTATCCCGCGATTCATTGTGCGGCAGTGATGCTTACATTTTGTACCCCCCCAAAAACGTGAGTGTATGGGCAGTAATGGACCCCCCCATGTGAGGATGAGGTGCATACTTTCAAATATAAGTGCTGGGTTTCAAGTCACTGGAAAAGCTCGCGATATGAATGTTAAAATAATATGCTGGGTTATGGGGCGTGAGTGATGCTACTTGGTAGAAGGAGTGCTAATCAACTCCAGCTGGTAATGTTGCTAGGCGACAGGCACAGCGCCTCGTAACACAAGGGCAAAAACAGGAAGAGCTGGTGAGATTCTCTGCGTTCCTTTGCCGTCTGCAGTCGATGAAAGACGGGACTTCGTAGACCGGCTCCTTCGAAGGATGCGGCCCCTGAATTCGGACACAGCTACAGGGTACAGGAAAGAACAAGATGCTAGACAGCTGCTCAGTGGAGTGCATATCCCCACCAACGCCAAATAACCACACACATCATGTTTCACCCTCCACCACGTTTAGTGGAACTCTGTAGTTTTTGTGTAATCCTTCTCAGTACTCCTAGTGCTACTACAAGAATTGCCGGTACTAGTACTTCTACTACTCTCAGAACTATGAGTGAGTGGAAGGTGAAGTGGATTTTCCTACCAAAGGACCAGACGTCAGATTTGCTGCTGTATTTATTGTAGTGGAGAACTTCAGGAGGAGACCACTTCACAGGGAACTTAGCACCACTAGAACTGGTGTACTGGTTGTCTAGAACGTACCTGCAAACATCAACGCAGAGTCTGAAACACTTGAAATCAAATCTCTTCTTAGTGTCACTGTAATGAGCAAAAATACGTGTACCTGGTCATTCCGAAATCGTTGACCTTGACCACATTGTGCTGATTAACCAGACAGTTCCTGGCAGCCTGGATGAGAGGAAGATAAAGAAAAACCAGACAAATATGAGCCTGAACCAGTTTACCCAGCAGACTCTTCATTTTAACATTTGAACCACCTGCAGTTTTTTGATCAGGCTGTCTTGTTGTTTTGCATGTGGCCGATGAACCTGAATGATACTGCCTGATATTAGGTATCAGGGTATGCACCAAGCATCGGACTCAATAGTTATTGGATTCAAGGGACTTCCTGTCCCGTGAATCCATGTATCTCCAAAAAAAAATTGAAGCATGAAGTTTTCCTTCATGTGTTTAGAAAATTCTCTGACTTGTTGAGTTGAATAAAAACCGTCTTCGATTCGCTGGAAATGGACCCAAACATGAAACTGGAGCTGTTCTTAAAAAACCATCGACTCACCAGATCCCTGTGGATGAAACTCTGTCCCTCCAGGTACTCCATCCCCTCACAGACATCCTGGCACATGGACAGAAGCCACGCCTCCTTTAAAGTCCCGCCCCTTTGTCGCAGGACATTCAGCAGGCATCCATTCTCCATGAACTCGGCCACGATCAGCAGGGGGCGCTGCTGCAAGCAAACACCATACAGCTGCACCAGTTTAGGGTGGCACAGCCTCCTGGCAGAGAAACAAGGACACAGTTTTACTTCCTCTGCTCTCCTCTGTCAACTTCCTGTCCCAAAGCTCCTCCCTCCTTACATCATGACCTTGGCCTCCTCGATGAAGTCCTCCTCGAACATGGCTCCCTCTCTGATGGTCTTGACGGCCACTCTCTGCTGAGCCCTCCACTTGCCCAGCCTCACCAGACCAAACTGGCCGCTGCCCAGTTCCTTCATGAAGGTCAACTCACTGGGGTTGATCTCCCACTTCTCTGGAGAGAGGATGAAGAGAGGCAGGATGGACAGAATAGAGGAAGGGAGAGATATTAGAAGTTATTTTCATTACAGTACCATCTGGTCTCGGTGCTGATTGGCTCACGTAACGCAACATCACACAAATTTCTGGCCCAGGTTGAAAATTTTCAACTCGGGCAAATATGAAAGTGTCACAAATTTCACGTCTTTGTGTCTTTTGCGTCACCTCACGTTGCCCGTCACAAAGTTGCATCTACTCATGGCTTTTCATAGACTTTATTGCATCGTGCAAAAAAATTCACTTTGCGTTCCCAACAAAAGCAAATCAAATTTTTCGCTCGCTTTACTCGCTTCAATATTCTCGCATTGTGTCGTAAAGCTCAAGCTAAAAACCCAACGTAATGGAGCCACCCTGGTTTTTCTTTGCTTCTGTGTTTCACATCCTCCACATTTATTCATGCACATTAATGGAAATAGAGCAGCTGTTAATAAATGTATGCTTGTATTTCTATATTCACCTGAGCTGAATCCTGATGTGGCCGGTACACACCTGCCCATTGGCCCCACTGCATACCGCAGCCTGGTCACCAGACCTGCACACATAGCAAAGCTAATGAAGCCATGTATGTAGCTCTGTGTGTAGCATGAACAGAGTGTGAATGAACGTACCTGCTGCGTTGTGTTCATGGTAGTGTATGACATCAGGTATGGAGCTGAACGTATGTTTTTCAGCGAGGAAGAACTGTGTGCTGTCGCTCGTTTTGATCTGGTAATGCCGAATATCCCCGTTAGCGCTGCACACAAACAAAAACACGTCGCTTTACAGTCGAGATTGAACATTTCTGTGATTTTGTCTCTCTCTGCGGTGAATCACCTCAACGTTTTGGTGTAGACCGACACGGTGTAGATGCCCTCCTGACTGGACTCTCGCACCACGAAACCGCCCTCTTTGTCCTGGAAAACAAGCAGAAAGAAGTAAGAAATGTCAGAGACAGATGGATAGACAGGTAGATGGACGGGCAGATAGACAGGTAGATAGACAGACAGGTAGACAGACAGGTAGGTACCTCTTGTCTCAGCAGCTGCTCTGCCTCTGACCTGGTGATGTTCTTGCAGAACCAACTCCAGGGAGGAAAAAAACACAGTTAATGGTTCATTTGGTGCCTTTTGATCATTTAAAGGTTTCGATTAAAACAATGAAAAAACTTCCAAATTATTGCGTTAAATTCATTTCAAAACTTGCGAACATGAAAACCAAGCATGTGCACAAGAGACGAGCAGACAGAGTAGATTTCTGGGGCTGTGATTGGTCTTCTCTACAGGCTTCTTAATGCTAACACGCTCAGTGACAACATCTATACTGAACTATACATCAGTAAAGTTGACTTTGCAGACTTTGGAGGCGGGGACATGCCGATGACATCTCCCCCCTTTGATTGGTCTCTTCGGTTGACTGACTGCTTGTAGGCTTAGCAGAACTTCTCCCTCGTGAACCTGGTTTCCCTAACCCTGAATTAAACAGCATAAGAGACGAGTTTAAAAGCAGACTCACGGGTTTGCCTCAATCCTGTTCTTCTCTGTGACGTAGTTACTGGGGATGAAGCCTTTATTCCTGATAGAAACCAGTAGAAACCCAGCATCCGTTAAAGGAACAGCCTCAACTCTTCATTTCAGTCTTATCTCTACTGTTAATATAGCTAGCCTCAGATGTGCTGGTGCTCGTGTGTCCATGCTAATGTGCTAACGTTAGTAAAACCTCCATGCTAGCATGTTAACAAGACAAACGATGGTCAAGCTTCTGTCAGACGTTGGAACTGTACATCGTCTCTGTTCCTAAAGTGATGATCTTTGAGATAAGGCTAATGTCAGCATGCTAACATACTTAGGATGACCATGCTAATGTTAACAGGTATGTTTTTTACGAGCATGCTAACAGTTGCTAATCAGCACTCAGTGTTTGGGAGAAAGTTTTTTTAATCTGTAATAGCCAAATGGATTTGGGCTCCTAACCCTCCAATCAGAGGACGAGATCACCGCCATGTCACTAGGGGCAAATATTTACACTGTAAAATGTTCATAATGTCACATATAACTTGTCAATAAAGATGAATAACTATCATTATATAATTTTACTGTTACCAGTAGATGTTTAAGTTTAGCAGCAGCAGTACTGCAGTAGTAGTGAGCTAAGCTAGGCTAGTTTACATAACGTGTTTTATAACATAAACACATTTCATCAACCACGGAAATGACAAAAATACAAACGATAAAAGTTCCAAAGTATCAAAAGGCTCCACTTCAGTATTTGGTTGTTTTGTTGTACAAAGTGACAAAAATTAAAGAGTTTCTTTGAGTGATGCCTCAGAAACGAAACACGACGGACGGATCCAGACTCCTCCTCCTCACTTCGTTCATTCAAATTTGACCTGATGATGAAAAACTGAGTCGGTGTTCGACGTCATCAGAGGAGTGAAAACTCTGACCTGCAGGCGAACATGAAGATCTGGTAGCTCGTCCAATAATTTTAATTAATTTTAATACATTTGATCCGAAATAGAAACACGTGAAGTTTAATATTAAACTTCATAGAGACATAAAAATGATTAATTAAATGATTATTGGTAATTGATTTTTGGTACCCATGTTTGTCCTGCGCTCTCCACCACAGCTGGTCCTGTTTGTGGAGGATGACGTACTCCTCCCCCTGTGAACACAACACACTGCATCATCGTGTGTGTGTGTGTGTGTGTGTGTGTGTGTGTGTGTGTGTGTGTGTGTGTGTGTGTGTGTGTGTGTGTGTGTGGGTGTGTGGGTGTGTGTGTGTGTGTGTACCTGTTTGAGTTTGAGGTCAGTGTCCTCCTTGGCGGTGAAGTCATACATGGCAACAACACTTAGCAACCCCTCACCTTCACCCTCCTCACCCTCAGGAGGGGGGAGGGGGAGCTTCCTCCTGGACCTGTCGACCTGAGAGAGAGAGAAAAATAAACAAAACAAACAAATAACACACACACACACACACACACACGCTGTCGTACCCGGGGGGCGTGTCCTGCCTGTCGTCTCTGGAAACACAGGGAGGTTCTTCCCTCCAGCTCCATCCTGGTGCTGAACTCCCTGAAATCAATCAACACATTTTTAGGTGTGTTTTTTTAGTTTTACAGCCTAAAAAATAGTCAGCTTTTATCTTTTATTTTATTTTTAAAAGATTTAACACATTAAAAATGTGTATTATCATAAACTGCTGCAGAGATCCAGCTAAATAATATCTGTTTAGCTGTTTAGCTTGTTCATGGAAATCCATCATCTTTTTACCCCCCCCCCCATCCATCTGTCGTTAGCTTCCAGAATATAACACAAAAAAAAACTTTTATTATTTTTTTTAATATATTTTTGCACACAAGAAGTGGTGCCTTTTCCTATTTAGGGACCTTTTGTCATTTAGGAACTGTTATTGTTTGTATTTTGTTGTTTCTATGGTTACCGCTGGGATTTGTCTCTCATGTACTGAATTTTAAGCATTTTATTTATTTCTTTTTGGACTTTTTCTCTGACATAAATGATATAAACAACAACTTCCTTCTGTCTTTGATGAGTGTTTCATGCTTGTAGAGACGGGTTCCAGGTTCCAGACTGTACCTGGTCTGAACAGCACAGCAGCAGCAGAACACTGAGCGGATGGAGTGATCTGGAGGAAGAGGAGGAAGATGGATTAATCTTCAGGGTTATTAATTGATTGATTAATTGAGCTTCAGTCAAACGGGCTGAAACGGTTTAACAGCTCTTATTGTTTCTGTTTTCTGTCAGGAAGTCAGGTTTCCTTTTCTAAACAACTAAAACTCTTTCTCTCTCTCTCTGAGTCATTTTCTCAGCTTCGGTGCTTCGACTTCCTGTTTCTCTTCTTGACTTTAGAAACATACGTTTGCACATCCATGAACATCCTACAATTTAAGGGTCATCAGTCCTCCTGACTTTTAGCTGGTAGCGTCCCGTCATCCTGAGTCAATGTCATGAGGAGTGATTAACAACCGACGTCCAATCAGGACTCTCTCTGGTGTTTATGTAGATGAGAATTAGTTACTGTCATAAGTTATGTTCTAAGAATAAAAATGTCCTCTTATCTCTATTGTAAGTTTTATTTTCCTATTAAAAGGTGAATTATGTCCGGATTTATTTCCCCCTGGATGCTGACGGCATAACTCACCCTACTCTGCTCCTGATTGGCTTATCCTCATATTTTTAACTAACCAATCATCACTCCTCCTGCCAAATGAATCTACCCGACGAAGGCAGCCAACAGCAGCCAATGAGAGGAAGACTAGGACGACCTGTTCTCCTGGCTCTCAGAGCTCTGAGGTCATCTAAAATATTCATTTTCATGTTTCCTGAAAGACTAAATTCGGGTCATATTATTCTGAGAATCAGACACATGATGGAAGTTTTTCCTGCCTTTTGCCTTCAGGACCTGCTGGACGCCTCGTTCTTATTGGTCATGAAGGTTTTCATCACAGTTCTGCGGTTAAAACTTACTCTTTGCTCGACATGGTGGAAAACCATCATTACACTGTGTAGACATTAGAAATAATTGGTTTCAGAACGCTACTCCAGGTCCAGGTCTAGACACAGAACTGAAACCGTTTCCATGTTCTCAGCAGATCACAGGTGTGTCTTCCTGCCTTACATCTCTACTAAGAATTCAACATTACGTTCAGCTACTTACTGGAGTGAATCATGATGTTTTTACGTCTTTTCTTCCTCCTCCTCCTCTTCTTCTTATCTTTTCTTCAGCTCCAGGTCAACATAGATTTCGCAGCGATCCTTTGCATCTACGGGTTGATGTGAGGCCACAGGTTAGAAAACCTTGACACAATTGATCGACTGAGACGGAGGAAGAGAAATGAAGAGAGAGAGAGAGAGAGAGAGAGAGAGAAAGGTGGGTGCAGGAAGTAGAGTAGGTGGAGAAGAGGAGAAGAGGGAGAGAGAAGAAGAACTTTATGTCTCTGTCAGCTTCAGCAACTATGAAGTTTGATGTCAAGCTATTTTCGTCTCTTCTGTGTAAAGAAGAGAGAAAAAGACAAAGAGATGGAGACGAAAAGAAAGAATGACGTAAACGAAACCACAAGCATCCGACTACAGGAAGAACACACAAAAAGCAGCAACCACACAACATCTGAGTGGAACCGAAGACTCGTTAAAAAAAGGCTAAGAGAAGAACAGAATATAGATATATAGACAGATAGATATATAATAGATAGATATATAATAGATAGATAGATAGATAATAGATAGATAGATAATAGATAGATAATAGATAGATATATAATAGATAGATAATAGATAGATAGATATATAATAGATAGATATATAATAGATAGATAGATAGATAATAGATAGATAATAGATAGATATATAATAGATAGATAATAGATAGATAGATATATAATAGATAGATATATAATAGATAGATAGATAATAGATAGATATAAAATAGATAGATAATAGATAGATAGATATATAATAGATAGATAATAGATAGATAGATATATAATAGATAGATAGATAATAGATAGATAGATATATAATAGATAGATAGATAATAGATAGATAGATAGATGATAGTAGATTTTAGCAATAAACGGTGGAAGTTGAATCACGATTACCGCCGGGGGGGGGGCAGTGTTACAACTGAGAGGACGTCAACTGACGTAAAACCCGGAAGAAGAAGAAGAAGAAGAACTTCGAGAGCTAATGGTAAGTGTAGCTACTTGTGTTGTTAGCATGTCGGTTGACGACATTTGTCGTCTCTGTAAAGTGAATTTGCGCGCAAATGGGATTTTGTCGCGCAATAAGAATGTGTTTGACGCAGACAAGAGAAAAGACGAGAGAAGCGTCAGTGAACGGCTAACACGGTTGGGGCTAACGCTGTCTGAAGACGCGTTCAAGTCCTCCCGGATCTGTATGCCGTGTTTTCGCCTGCTTGGAAAACTAGAATATGATTTTGCCACTTTTAGAAAATGGAAAGAAGCGAACAAAGAAACGACTCCAGTGACGTCAGACGGAGAGACATCAGACAGCTTTACCAGAAAAGATTTTCCAAAACCCGCAAACACAACCCAGACTACGAGCCCTGCTCATGAACTGAGGGCAAATACTGGGGTAAGTTAGTGTTCAGACAGAGGTCTGTGACGTCATGTGGGTAAACAGAAACTGTCAAGTGGTAATAAGAACCTCTGGCTTCTGTAATTTAGCATTATTTTGACCTATAATTGGTTTCTGATCACTTTTATTCAGCGTCATAATGATGATCATTCATTAAACATCAGTTTACTGCCCTCATGTTTAATATCTGATCTCTTTGTCACAGATTTATTGCCTTTACATTAAAACATTCTGAATGTTGGAAGTGTGTAAAATGTGCTAAATAAATGAATTCATGTTCCCTGTTTACACTGATCTTGGTGCTGATTGGTTGTCGTCCCATTTTAAGGCGTCGGGGAATAAAGATTCAGCTGGTGAACAAACACAAACTGTAGATGGGAGGAGGAGGAGCAACCAGTCAGAAAATACAGGAAATGGAGGTGAGTCATCGTCACATGACCACAGTCCCTAAGAATGTAAACAAATAGTTTGGAGGAAAAGTGAAATTCTGTTTAAAATGGATCCTCAGATACTGAAGAAGATGAGGATGAAGAACTCAGCACCTCGTTAAGTGTTGGAGACGGTCGTTACCTGGTGGATCTGGGGAGGTTTGTTCATGTTGATATCATTACCCACAATTCAGTTTGATTCCTCCGGGGGTTTAAAAACTCCAGTGTTTATTTACTGGGGAAGTTTGTGTTCAATGAAAATAAGAACCTGAATTTTGTTTCTTAACGTTGATTATATTTATTGATTATTGTTATTGATTATCTTCATTTGATCAATAACAAAAACCTCATCTGCATTGATCCCATCAGTAATCCTCCTTCAGGATGATGTCATCCTATGTGGGATGATGACATCATCCAGTGGGAGACATTGATCCGTCTGTTCGGGTTCCTCACTGAGTCAAACAGGAAATAGAATGTCAGCGTAGAACGATCAGAAACTGTGTGACCTGTCATAAAACAGGAAATGTCTTCTTTGTTTTTAAATCCCTTGAGTGTATTTTATTCTAATGCTCACGGTTCTCTTCATGCATCTTCTCTGCCTCCCTCAGCCAATCAGAGATCGTCGTGGATGAGGAGTGCATCCTTCAGCTGTTCCAGTCCTGCCTGGAATGCAGCAGACGGTGTTGAGTTACAAAACGAGTCCAAGGACTGAAGATCGACGTTTACCAGAAATGCTGTTTCTGTGAGAAACGCCGTCAGTGGACAAACCTGTCAGAGAGGGTTACCCCAAACCAGTAGAGACCAGAGGAGACCAGTAGAAACTCTGTGTATTCATATTTATCTACATGAGATGTTTACATGTTTATTTAAAACATTCTGTTTAAGAAACACAGAGTAAAGCTGTACAAATAGAGAGGAGAGCTCCAGGTGTTCGTCATCTACCTCCTGATGATCAGTGTTTTTACTGTTGGGTTTTTATATTCAATAAATATCTGGTTTCAGAAAAAGAATCTGATCGTTGCATCTGCACACATCTTCATCTTCAGCTTCACCTGGATGGAGGGCGGGGCATTCACCTGGATGGAGGGCGGGGCATTCACCTGGATGGAGGGCGGGGCATGTGGACAACCACCATTAGTGAAATATAGTTTTTCTACCAATGTGATCCAGATTCTAGGGGCAGGTTTTCATGGTCCAGGAGTCACATGATGAGGGTCAGACCATCAGGGGCTGTTGGTTTATGTGTGATGACGTCATTGGTGGAGGTTTGTTTTCTGGTTTTAAACATTTATCTACAGTAAAATATTCCACTGCTTCTGATTGACAGTGAACCAACATGGTTTTGGATGACGTCTGTTTTCAGGTGGGCGTGTCCTCCAGGAAGCTGTCAATTAAAACACTTCATGTCCTATAAAAGTACTTTAAACGGGATTTTAAGAGGAGATGTAAGAAATGAGCAGGTCTTATATTATTTATTTTTTATATAACGTTCCCTCTGAGCTCGCGGACAGAAGGTCACGTGGTCCTGCGGTTATTTTCTGTTGAGGCAGATTTTCAACATTTTTCCTCAGCGCTGTCAGACTGAACCCCCCCCCCCCCTCTCTCTCTCTCTCTCTCTCTCTCTCTCTCTCTCTCTCTCTCTCTCTCTCTCTCTGGGGGAAGAGCAGAGTACGAGGAAGTGGTGTTAGTGTGTGTTTTTCCTCTCTCTTAATTTCCGGAATCTTCTCATTCACGGTCTTTACAAACACACCAGCGGATCAGTGACAACTGCAAAATAACCAGTGAAGGTAAGAGAAACATTTACCTTGATGACGTCACGTCGTTCAATTAGACACCTAGCCTGATGTCGGTCGATCCCTGCAGCTCTAGAACCGAACGTTACAGTAACGACACAGAGTACGAGGTGTTCTAGTAATCGACTACTGTATTATTAAAGTAACGGGGAGAAACTAAAATGACGTCATAGACTGTGAAGTAATATGAACCATCTGATGGTGTTTAATCAGATAAATACGTAATACGACGTTAATCCGTCACTTGTGAACGTGAACCACCGGTGAAACGGTTAGAAAACGTGCTTTTCGTCCCGCTGTGATGCATTCAGGTACTCCTGTTTTCCAAAAACTGTCCCCAAAATGAAAGTTATCTTTACCAAAAACATTCAAACTTTACATATTTGAACTCACGTTTGAAAAAGTATTTATTTTTCAAAAATATGCACAAATTATTGTGCATATTTTATTGTGCCCATTGTCCAGAATTTTCCATAAACGTCCTCGATCTTCCAAATATCCCTAAAATGTTCTAAATATCCTCAGACTTTTGCAAACCTTACTGTGGAGGAGTAGTTGAGTACTTTTACTCAAGTAAAGCTGTAATATAACTCATTTTACTATTAAAAGTACATATTAACAGTATTAAAGGTTAATGTTGGTTCAATGATGACATCACGTTAATGTTGCAGCTGGTGGGAGGAGCTAAGTTCATCTACAGTTTAATATACTGACAGATACTTTCATCCACTGCAGTACTTTATACCTTTATGTGCTCAGCTCAGGTTACTGTCAGTCAGTCAAGTCTCCTCTACTTCTGTGTGTCTGTGTGTGATGCGTGGATAAGCCACGCCCTCGGAGGAACATTGAGACCAATATTGAAATATTTACCTTATAAAGTTCACGTAGTTCATGTTCATCCATCTGAAGGATGTCGAGTCCAGTATTCACGTGTCTAAAAAGAAGAACTGTCTCTCTCAGCTCAGCTTCAGCCTGTCGTGTTCTGACGACATCCACCAATGGATTGAGGGCGTGGGCGGTGCCAGGATGAGTACCGAGCTGCTATTGGTAGAATCACTCATCAAGCGTTCGCAGCAGAAGAAGAGGACGTCGCCGCTGAACTACAAGGAGAGGCTGTTTGTCCTCACCAAGAGCAGGCTGACATATTTTGATGGAAGAGCTGAGGTCATTTTTATAAGTTTTATTCTGGATTTTAATTACATTGAAGTTTATAATGAATCATTATCTCTGGTCTTGTTGAATACTGTAATCTGATTGGCTGCAGGGTGTCCTACCTTGTACAAAATTCCAGTGAAGCTCTCTGCTCATTGTTCTAAAGTAATGAGGTAGCTGCGGAAAGCTAGACGTTAGCAATAAGTAGCAGTTAAAAATCAGCACATCAACACTGAGTGTCGTCCTCATTGTCACCACAGGATGGCGACTGCAACACAAGCTACAAGCAGCCTACACTGCCCCTGTGAGCTAGCTGACGGCATTCGTGTCAACCATCAATTCCAAATAATTTATTCTTCTTTTATTACCTTTTTAAATTTTATTTAGTTTGCTGATTTTCTTACATTCAATTTTAGAGGAATTCACTTATTTGCCAGTGTTTATGGACTAACATGGAAGACATGAGCAGTGGAGGTACGCTAGCTACGTTTACAGCTACATTTTTTAGCTACATTTATAGCTACATTTATAGCTACGTTTAAAGCTACGTTTATAGGGGTTTATAGCTACGTTTATAGCTACGTTTATAGCTACGTTTATAGGGGTTTATAGCTACGTTTATAGCTACGTTTATAGGAGTTTATAGCTACGTTTATAGCTACGTTTATAGGGGTTTATAGATACGTTTATAGCTACGTTTATAGCTATGTTTATAGCTACGTTTATAGCTACGTTTATAGGGGTTTATAGATACGTTTATAGCTACGTTTATAGGGGTTTATAGATACGTTTATAGCTACGTTTATAGCTACGTTTATAGCTACATTTATAGCTACTTTATAGATGCATCATTGGTACTAAACTTTTCAGATGCTCCGTTTGCCACTTGGTTCAGTTGCAGCTGGAATAAAAGGCTCCGGGTTTGAGGAATGGACTCTTTACAACGGTTGTCATGTTGTTTCCACCCACAGAAGAAGTTCAGAAGAGGCTCCATCGAGCTGAGTAAGATCAGATGTGTGGAGATCGTCAAGAATGGAGGGGGAATCATCCCCTGCCAGAACAAATACCCTTTTCAGGTACAAATATTTCAGCCCCAGCTGCTCCTTCTGCTCCTTTTAAAGGTTCATTCTGTTTGTTTTATCCTGAACAAGTCAGAAACTCTCAGGTTGGCAACAAACCTCCCAGTTAGACTGGTTAGTTATTTAGAATAGAGACAGAAGGTGAAAAGTGACGTTATTACCCAACATGTCTGTTGTTGATGTTCATGTCAGTTGTTGTGTGTTTGTGTCCAGGTGGTGTACGATACCAACACACTCTACATATTCGCTCCGAGTAATGACAGCAGGAGTCTCTGGGTCCAGAGCCTTAAAGTGGGTCAGTCTCTGTTCTGTTGAATAAAACCCAGAGAAGCATGAGTGTAAACGTGACTCCTTACGCTCACGGTTCATGTGTGAACTGATGCAAACATGTTTAAACACTTTGAGCCACGTGTCTGAACGTGGTTTTCACACATACGTTAACGTTCCTGCAGCTGACACTTGTTTCCGCTGCTCTTACTGGCACTTCCTGTTTGGGACATTTGATCTGAGACACTGTGAAACCAGATCAGAACATTTAAAGTCTGCCCCTCGTTTCGTTACCACCAGGCTTGTGCAAATTTACAGTTAATACTTGTGATGATGTCAGAAATGTAAACATCCTGCTGACGGGTTTCAGGTCGAGAAAACGTGTCAGAGGTTCTTCCTAGAACGAGATGATTTAATCCCTTGGTAGTTACACCATCCTGATGACATCTGGACTTGTGGGTGACGGTGGAGCCGGTTGTGTCGGAGGGGGGGCGGTCGGTGGATGAGGGCCTGGTTGTAGTTGGTTACTTCCTCTGGATGCGTTGAGGTCTTCAGGAGGTGCCCAACCTTCACCGAGTGTTTCGGCCTTTATCCTCAACGCTCTCTGGTTGGCAGGCCGGCAGCAGTGGTCAGGTCACTGCCCCCCCCTCCGAGTCTGCAGGCTGGAAGTTAGTTAATTTTTAAACCCTTAGAGACATTTACAATCATCAACACAATCCCAGGGATATGATATCTGTAATGTTTATAGGAAATAAAGTTTGAAAATTTAAATCTGGTGGATCCAGACTTTTATTTTTCATCAAGATTCATCCATTATTTCCTTAGAAATAAAAGAAAATGAAATCTAATGTTAAAGAAAGTGAAAATAAGATCCTGAATAGGCCCCAAAATTTATTCTGAACCTCATCGGTGGAGGAAACCAGAAAAACCTGAGCACAAACTTCCACCAATCAGAAAACACGCTCCATGTCAAACAGTTGTTTATGGGCGGGTCTCTGGAAGAAGAAGGGGGCGTGTTCATTAGAGTTCACATGACATGCATTTCATGAAATCATCAGTTGTTAGTACACACTGTGGTGATGTCACCATGATGTCACAGGTTCTGCATGTAGAAGTCCTACCTATGTTTGAGAATCATCAACACGATGTTTTCTCACACGTTCTAACACGGAACACGTGTGTCTGTAGAGATCAAAGACAACCCGGTGGTCCACGCCAAGTTTCACCCTCAGTTCTGGCAGGAAGGAGCCTGGCTCTGCTGTCGCCAGGCGGAAAAACTGGCTCCAGGCTGCGAGGAGTACAACCCGTTTGGAGACAGTAAGAAACACAGTTACTGTGTAAAGAAAGTACTACAGTAAGGTAAAAATACTAGTTTTGCTTCTTTGGCTTCACTGAAAGTCGGCTGTCATCATCAGTTCAGAGGTAAGGAGCCAAATGTCGACAAAACAAAGGAAGAAATAAAACAGACAGCAGCTGATTTTAATAAACGTAGTGAAGGTTTTAACAGAATGAACTGAAGATGGCTGTAAGTCCAACAAAGTTTCTGTCCGTTTCCTGTTTCTCTTCTTCTTCTGTAGTTTCTAGAAAGCCATTACCTCCTATTCCTGGAGAGGAGCAGAGAAACGGAAAGGTAACGGCAAACCTCACAGATTCATATGTTTACCATCAAACATAGAAAACAGGTGTTTTCATTCCTTCTCATCCAGCAGCAACGACCTCCTCCTCCTCCTCCTCCAGCAGCTGCTGCTGCTGCTGCTGCTGCTGCTGCTGATGATGATGATGATGATGATGATGATGATGATGATGAGTTGGTGGTGGTGGCGCTGTATGACTTCCCAGGCACAGAACCACACGACCTGACTCTGGTGAAAGGGGAGGAGTACATCGTCCTGGAGAAGTGTGACGTCAACTGGTTCAAGGCGCGCAACAAGTACGGGTCAGCAATCAGCTCAGTCCTGTGTTCTGATTGGTGCATTTGAATTGAACTGTTTTTGGCTTTTTAGACCCTCAACAGGAAACTGGACCCACTACTAATACTAGTACTAGTAATACTAATTACTATTAAATATAAATATTTAAATATTTGTCTACAGTTCATTGGTAGCAGTGGAGCGTCTGTCTGTCTGTCTGTCTGTCTGTCTGTCTGTCTGTCTGTCTGTCTGTCTGTCTGTCTCTGCCTGTCTGTCTGCCTGTCTGTCTGTCTGTCTCTGCCTGTCTGTCTGCCTGTCTGTCTGCCTGTCTGTCTGTGTGTTGATGTCCTACATTGTGTTACACAGTGAAAAAGGCTACATTCCATCCAACTACGTAACAGAGAAGAAATCTGGAAACCTGATGCAGTTTGTGTGAGTAAATCAATCATTTCACAGCTGATCAATAATCATAAAGTTACAGGGCTGACAACACGACATTCTACTGATACGTCAGACACACTTCATTGTGATGTTTATTTGTTGGTCTGTTCTAGTTGGTACAGTAAACAAGTCAACAGGAACAAGGCAGAGGAGCTGCTGAGGAAGGAGGTGAGAAACATGAACATCTCTCTCTTCCTCCCTCCTTTCTCTCCCCCTTTAGTCCCTCTTTTATGGGACTAGAACAGTGACAGTCAGTCCTCTGAAAAACCTTCAGTCTCTCACTTCCAGACAAATATTCATCTCAATAATAAAATATTAATATTTCATGATCACAAAAACATGTAATCTTTGAATAACAAACCAGCTTTCATTAAATAGAATGTAACCTCAGGTCTGTGTCGCCTCCTGCAGGACAAAGAGGGAGGCTTCATAGTGAGAGACTCCAGCACTGCAGGCGCCTTCACCGTCTCCCTGCACACCAAGTCTACAGCAGGGTACGGATGCTAACCGCTAACAGCCGTAACAAACTACAAATCATGTTTAATGACATCACTGATGAGTCATAGTGTAGAGTTTCTGTCTTCGTCATATATTCTCCTATTTCAGCCCTTTAATACCTTCCTGAAACTAACTACAGATAAAAATAAGCATTAAAGGAACAGGAAACCCAGTCATTACCTCCCCACCTGTAAAAAAAAATATCCTAATTTTACAGCAAATTACTGTAAATTATTGCAGTAATTTTCTGTTTGTATAATTTGATACAAAACCATGTAAAATTACAGACATTGTCAATAAATTAAGAGGCTTCACCATCTGCTTAATTTTACATCAGTTTTTATGTGTAGTTTAAGGAACATAATGCTGACTCTGCAGAGCTGAAATTCTCTGAGACATTATTAAAACTAATTTATGTTCATTTAAAAAGTACATTTAGTTTGTAAATAAATGAGCTAAAACAGGTAAAAATCACAGGTATGATCCTTAAAGATCTTTTTTTTTTCTTAAATTAAATAAAATTCAATAAATTCAATTCAAACTGCAGCCTCAATGTCAGATTTTATGAAGCATTACTGCAGAGACCACTACGTTTACATGAGAGCCAGTGATGACAGTATAACATGATGCTAGTTGTGTGTTGTGTGTTTGCAGAGAGGGAGGAGCAGCGATAAAACATTACCACATCAAGGAGACGCAAGACACGCCCAAACAGTTTTACCTGGCTGAGAAACACGTGTTCAGCTCCATCCCTGACCTCATAGAGTACCACAAGCACAACGCAGCAGGTAAACATCGCATCATCGACTGCATATGTCCACACACGTGTAGCTTGCTAGCTAACTAGCTACAACCATGCTAGGAGCTCTGTGAGTCTGTACTTGGGCTCAGTGCTAAATGCTAACATGTTGACTGAGAGTAAACTCGATCTGAGAGGCGGAGCCATGTTTCTGGCCAAAACACATTAACAGCACTTAATTAGTCTGCAAAGAATGACAGCGGTAGATTCATAGTTACGACTGACCAATAATAGAAGTTAATTAGCCGTTTAATCTGTGATATGCTGTGATGTAATGTATAGCATGCTGGGCTAATTAGTGCGTACTTGGCAAGGTAGGTATGTGTTACCGCAAGCCCTCATAGCTGCAGTTGCAGCACCACCATCTTAGTTTAATGTGTTAGCATGCTAACGTTTGTCTGACTGAAAGATTTTACATTCAACGTGTCATCCATTAAACAATTAATCAAAGGAGAAAATAATCAGGTTAATCGATAATGAAAACGTTTGTTACTTTTGCTAGCAGCTCAGAAAGGAAATGGTAACATGCTAACGTGAGGCAGGTTTAATGTTTACTGTGTTTATCATTTGTGTTTAGTGTGTTAGCATGCTACTATGAACCCCTCACATGGTTAAGCTAGCTAGATGGAGCTAGCCATCCAAGCTTTAAATACAAACAGTAGGTTTGTGTAAATGTGTCTCTGTGTTTTCTGGATCTCAGGTCTTGTTGCCAGGTTGAGGTACCCTGTAGGGGAACAGGACAGGTCCGGTCCGTCGACTGCCGGCTTCAGCTACGGTGAGTCCCAGCAGAGCTCTGCTCAGAACTCGACCCTCTGTCTTCTCTTCACCTTCCTCCTCTTCCTCATCACCTTCCTCCTCTTCCTCCTCTCCCTCCAGAGAAGTGGGAGATCAACCCCAGTGAGCTGACCTTCATCAAGGACCTGGGCAACGGCCAGTTTGGCCAGGTGAGGCTCGGCAAGTGGAGGGCTCAGCACAACGTGGCAATCAAGGTGCTCCGAGAGGGAGCCATGTTCGAGGAGGACTTCATCGAGGAGGCCAAGGTCATGATGTAAGGAGGGAGAAATATGAGGGAAACTAAAATAGCAGATGACCTTAACCCAACAGGAAGTCAGCCATTTTGAATTTTATTTTACAGGTGATGTACTTTAACGACAGATTTGACCTGATTGACTTTAAATTTAAGTTGTACAATCTCAACACCGTAAGGATGAAAAGTTATCAAAGGTTTTTTCATAAATTGAAAGGTGTTGCCATGGCAGCGCAGCTACAACGTCCTGGTCTGAAGACATCTACAGGACAATATGCTGTTATAGCGACGACGCCTTCTTTTGATTCTGTTATGTCTCGTTATTGGCGTAATGTTAACAGACAGTAAATTATTATTGTTGTCATGTTATTTCAATGTTTACAAAGCGCGGCTCGATGCGTGGTTCAAATGTCAAACGTCACGCCTCTTTGAAATGCAGCTGAATATACGGTGAGGTTTGTAAATCTCTATCTCTACCTCTACCTGTCCCACCTCATCCTGTGTTCCCTCCAGGAAACTGTCCCACCCCAAACTGGTGCAGTTGTACGGAGTGTGCAGCCAGCAGAGGCCCATTTACATCGTCACGGAGTTCATGGAGCATGGCTGCCTGTCCAAATTCCTCTGGCAGCGGAGGGGCAGCTTCAGCCTGGGGTCCTTGCTGAGCATCTGCCTGGACGTCTGTGAGGGCATGGAGCACCTGGAGGCCAACGGCTTCATCCACAGAGATCTGGTAACTCAGTTCTGGGGTTTGGCTGGGTTCTGTTGGACCAAAGCATCCATGCTGCCGATATGAGGTCTATTTATGGACGGGTCCTAGCATCAATGGGGGGAAATGAATCTGTCAATCTGTTAGTATTGATGTTGGGGATCCTAAACTACGTTGAATTCTGTTTGAAAGTAGATCCCCTTGGTGTGTTCTGCAAACAACCCCCCCGTCCGGTCCTGCTGACTCACCGACTCACTGCTTCTATACAGACGTTGATTTGCCACCAATATGAGGAAACATATTTATGTTTGTCTCCCATCATCCCCATCTTCTCTTCCCTTCTCTCGTCCCTGCAGGCCGCCAGAAACTGTCTGGTTCACGAGTCTCTGGTGGTGAAGGTGTCTGACTTTGGCATGACCAGGTAGGATTTACCAACACATCACACCGCCTTCAGAAGTCAGCAGGTAGAAGCGTCGTCACACTACGATGATACGCTGATGTGTTTTTTGCAGGTACGTGTTGGACGACCAGTACACCAGCTCATCAGGTGCTAAATTCCCCGTGAAGTGGTCGCCTCCTGAAGTCTTCAACTTCCGCAAATACAGCAGCAAGTCAGACGTTTGGTCTTTTGGTAAGAACGCTTTAACATCAGTCATTGAAGAAACTGCAGGAACAGGTTGATCTTTTATTTTCTAAATGTTTATTTTCTTTTTTTAATCGATTAAGAAGAAGTAAAGATCTGGACTCTCTCCATTGTTTGTCTCCAGGTGTGTTGATGTGGGAGGTTTTCTCTGAGGGTCGTCTGCCCTTTGAACAGAGTCAGAACCACGAGGTGGTTGCCTTGGTAACCAACGGTCACCGTCTCTACAGGCCTAAAATGGCCCCACCAGACATCTATGACATCATGTCTCTCTGTTGGCACGAGGTGAGACGATAATAATAATAGTAATATTAATAATAATAACAATAATAAAACACCACTGTAGCACCTAGTCTGTCTTATCCAGAGAAGAAGAAGAAACAGCTCCATCAGCTGTTGTTATGTTGTTGTGGTCACTACCACAGTGATTGAATACTGTAGTATTTCCTGTAAATAGTACACAGTTCATGTACTATTGGTTTCATCCTCAGGTTTCAGACACACTAAAAATTTCACAGACTGTTTTAGCTACTAATTAGCATGTTGCTAAGGAAGTTCAGATGAAGTCAATGGCTGGCTGTGTGTTGAGGCTAATGCTAGAAAAGCTAACGTTATCATGATAGTGAAAAAAGCCCAGTTATCTCCAACAATTAATCCAACTACCTATTAATTCTATGATGATGTCATGAAGTTGTTGACTACAGTTTTCTTGGAGGTTGAACTCTCTGTGAACAAGCACAGCGCTGACTGCAGACATGCTAACGTTAGCTGCAGACGTGTTAATGTTAGCTGCAGACAAGCTAACGTTAGCTGCAGACAGATTTGACTTCATTACAGATATGATTTAACATATCACAGTAGCACCAACGTGATTCAGCCCTGGAGGATGTTACCCAGCCGTTATTAAGCTGCGTTTTGTGAATACTCGGCACAGGTGACACCTTCTAACATGAAACCTTTACGCTAGCTCTGTGCTGCTAACAGTTAAGTATTGATTGATGGGTGGACATCTCTGTTATTGGTTGAAATTGTTTCATTTCAGCTGGTCTTTTTCCTTGTTTTCATCACGCTGACCTCAGCTGTATCTCTGCAGGTCAAAGGTCGTCAGCTTGAAATGATGACATCTGAGTTTAGAGCCTGTTCTGTGTTTCAGAGACCAGAGGAGCGTCTGTCCTTCTCTCTGCTCTGCCAGATGATCTCCAGTACTCTGGAGGGTGACATCCCTTCCCCAAACGGATCAACTGACCAATCAGCTGCTCCCACCACTTTAGCCCATCTCAGGTGACCATGTTGGGCCCTAAATGTGATGGAAAGGACAACATGGACACACAAGCTCATCCAGCAGTCTGTTTTCATCTGTTTCCTCTGAGACGTTCAGCTGTGTTATCAAACGTTTCCACCACAGCATGACGTTTATTTCTGCTGTCTGAATGGTTCCTGGAACATTTAAGGAAACCATGACCTCTTTGTCTTTTTTTTATTTTTTTTAAGACTGCGTTCTGACAAATTTAGCTGCAGAGCAAAACCGTTTTCTTGTCATTTTTATCACATCATCATCAATTTTAATAGTACCGTACCGTTCGCTGTCATTGAACGTCTCATAGTCGTGGACATTGAGGCATGAATCAGGTATCAGCTACAGCCATGCTAGCAGCTCTGTGAGGATGGTACAGATCTGTGGTCCGAATGTTAGCAATAACCTGATGTCTTAGAAAAGACTCAAATGTCAACACTTTTATTAAACTAGACTAAAATACTGACGGTTTTCTTTGATACAATAAAACTGGACTAAAAACAGGATCATGTGACTAAATATGATTAAAAACTTCAACTCGATCGAAGACGAGAATCATGCAAAGTTCATGTCTTTGGGACAATTCAGAATCTACTTGCAGCTTGTCTGTCTGAGCTTCGGGTTCGATGTGATCACGCCTTCAAACCTTAAAGGATCGATTCGATCTGATTCATCTGGATCAGACTAAAACTACAGGGACTCAACCAG
This sequence comes from Chaunax sp. Z400, assembly GCA_037577475.1. Taxonomy (NCBI): domain Eukaryota; kingdom Metazoa; phylum Chordata; class Actinopteri; order Lophiiformes; family Chaunacidae; genus Chaunax; species Chaunax sp. Z400. Next base: position 21,886,265 of record CM075183.1, read on the forward strand.
ACTCAACCTCTCCATCTGGATTCCTCTTCCTCTGGTGTCTCATTGGTCAATCACACCACAGAACACATGAAAGGATGAACACATCTTTAATTGCTGGTATGTTTACAAAGAAATGTACATTTCACATCATGATAGGATAGTTATAAAGGTTATAAAGTACAGCCTCTCCTGAACACCACCTCAGAGCTGGTTGTAGGTCCAGACGACTTGGACAAACTCACAGGTTGGTCATGAAACGGTTCGCCCAAAAAAATAAAATGTGCGAAATTCTGTGTTCTCTGTCTTTATTGGTAGCAGTCAAACATGGCGGAGATATAGATAAGAGAACTGCTGTATGTTTACTATTTGAGTCCTGGTAAAATGTGTGTACTTCCCTACCGGTCCAGTAGAGAAGCCGTTCTCTCCTAGTGCACAGAAACATTTGCTGGCCGTCATCAGCGCTCACTTTATCCCCAAAAATTAAACAAATTAAAAATAAACCTCTTCCTTCCTGTTTACTTCCTGCTCTGTTGTATTTCCTGTTTTCAGCTTCTCTCACCACATAATGGTGCGTTGACATGACATTTTTTTGCACAACACCATTCCATATAAAGTGAATTAAAATCCTCCAGAAGATGTAAATTCGCTCTGGGTTGTTTGCATCTTCACACAAGTTTAAAAATTTGTGTGACGCTGTGTCATGAAAGCAAATCAGTGTTGAGATTATCCAGAGACACAAAAATATGCTCTTATATTTCTTTTACAGCTAGTTTTGAACAATCTGCACCATAATGAACAGCTGCAGGAGATACAGAACAAACAGATGTAAAAATATAAATCCTGTCACAACTTCAGACGGTAATAAAAAAAAAACATCCTACAAAGTGCAGCCATGTTTTTAATTTCAAGAAACTCCAATTGTGACCGTCTGTCACACTTTACTCGAATGGCTCTATGTTGGTCCAGTCTGCTGTGACCTCTGACCTCTGACCTCCTCTCACTGTTGGTAGGTTAATATTGTATTTAAACTACAGTAACCAGATACACCAGAGGAAAAGGGTCAAATCACCTCTGCTCCCTTCAAAGACGGAAATCAGGTATGAATTTAAGACAGCCTAAACAAAGATATGTTTGGGTTACTAAAGAAAGATTCAAACACTTTTCTTTCTCACACTGAGGAAGTTTTTTTTATATTTTCAGAATTTTCAACATTTTCTTCGTTTAAATGAGAAATTTCGCTTAACTTCTGGTCATTTAATGGGATAATTTCTCCAGGAAAATCAAGATAAGGAGAAGGGACACCGACAAATACCGACAATAATGTCTTAAAGAAACTGACGTGCTGAAACCTACAAGGGGCATTTTCGTATCGTTTCAGTCCGCCGTTGAATTCCCTATTTTGGCGGCGATCCCCGCCCCCTACGGTGGGCGTTGTTTTCAGAGTATGCCGCCGAACACTCATCCAATTACAAGCGAGCAACGGCACACTATGCTTTACATGAGGCGGGTATATATATGGTGCTGTGTCGGAATAAATTTCACTTGCAGAAAGATCGTCAACCGGAAGCATCATGCCTGATCCAGGAAAAGCCGCCAAGAAGGGCTCCAAGAAAGCCGCCGCCAAAGTCACGAAGAGCGGCAAGAAGAGAAGGAGAAGCAGGAAGGAGAGTTACGCCATCTACGTGTACAAGGTCCTGAAGCAGGTCCATCCCGATACCGGCATCTCGTCTAAAGCCATGGGAATCATGAACTCCTTTGTGGGCGATATTTTTGAACGCATCGCCGGCGAGGCTTCTCGTCTTGCTCATTACAACAAGCGGTCCACCATCACCTCCAGGGAGATCCAGACCGCCGTCCGCCTGCTGCTGCCCGGTGAGCTGGCCAAACACGCCGTCTCCGAGGGGACAAAGGCCGTGACCAAATACACCAGCTCCAAGTAAACCTGCTCTTCACCCATAAAACCCAAAGGTCCTTTTCAGGACCACTCACTTGCGCTAAGAGCAGCTTTCGTCACATTTAGACGCGTCTTCACATAAACGCCATTTTGTTCTGACTCATGTCGTTATGAAAAGTGTTGAATGATTTATAAACATATCGGTACACAGTCCTGTAGCATCAAGACTGTAAACACTAACATGTACTTTGATTAGTTAAATGTTTTTTGAGTTTGTATCGAACACGTGGTTCATGTTCATGAATGTTATTATACATGTTTAGGGTACAAATAATAGCTAAGTGTATAAGTAAAAACCATTAATTGTCATGTAAACAATGGACACAGGCATGAATATATATTTTTTATTATTTTGTAATTAAAAATTAAGTCTATGGGAAAGTATTTCTTGAACGTTTCAGCACAGTGCTTCCATTGTTGTAGTTTTACCTCTCAAAGACATTCTTTCGTCACATCACCCAGTTCAAACACCGTAAAGCAGACATTAGATCAAAGCATCAGACAAACCACATAATGAATCATCAAAATATTATTTTTTGTATTAAGCCTAATAGTATCAAACTCTTGGTTTCCTAGTTTGTGTATCATGTCTGCCCCACATTATTTTAGTGTGTTATCATGACGGCTCATATTAACATGGTTGTGAACAGACGTACGGTCGGTTTCAGATTTGTAGGTCAATAAAGAACTTAATGGGTTATTGTATGTTTTCTTTGTCTTAGACTTGGAAAACAATCGTGGTCATACATCCTGAATATAGATGGTCATAAACATACTGTAGCGGTTTCATTTCTTTTGAAATGGGTAAAACCCGTCTGTGAGGCGGAAACTGTCGCTGGAACAGACTCTTCTCTGATTGGGCGATCATAGTAACGCACGATCGGTCCAATGAACGTGTAGCAGGGGCCTCAGCAGGATCCCTATATAAACTTGGATTCCTCGACGCTTCGAGAAATTTTCACATCTTCCTAAAACTAACAGAGACTCAGAGAAACATGTCTGGACGCGGAAAGACCGGCGCTAAAGTGAAGGCAAAGGCAAAGAGCCGCTCGTCCCGCGCTGGGCTTCAGTTCCCAGTAGGCCGTGTCCACCGGCTGCTGAGGAAGGGTAACTATGCCCAGCGTGTCGGTGCCGGAGCTCCCGTGTATCTGGCGGCGGTGCTGGAGTACCTGACGGCCGAGATCCTGGAGTTGGCCGGAAACGCTGCCCGCGACAACAAGAAGACGAGGATCATCCCGCGTCACCTGCAGCTGGCCGTCCGCAACGACGAGGAGCTCAACAAGCTGCTCGGCGGAGTGACCATCGCTCAGGGCGGCGTGCTGCCCAACATCCAGGCTGTCCTGCTGCCCAAGAAGACCGAGAAGGCCGCCAAGAAGTAAACACCCGAATTCAACTCGGCGGCGACAACAACAACAACGGCTCTTTTAAGAGCCACACACCGACAACTAAAGAGAACTTCTTTATTAAGTCTGTTTAATGGTTCATATTTACACAAACCCATAGTAACTAACTATATTTAATACAGTATAGATATTATTTATATATTAAAGAACATTAAAGAATTTTCCATTTGTATATTTATAAACAAAGTGATCAGCACCTCTGTTTGTTTAGTGTGTATTAATTGAACCGCTCTGTGTTGCATGTGTCTTATTACAGGCATTACTGAACTTAAGGATACAGATACACACGACGTATGATGTTAACTTAAAGCAGACTCACCTGAACGTTACAATGATCCTAATATGTATAGTTTTAGTATAATGTGTAACAGAATTGATTTATTACCAAATTCGATAAATAGAAATGATTTCTGTCAGTTAATTGGTTTTCATTATCAAAGCACATCTATGTTTTAATTAATGACCTTTTATCTACTGCTTTGTTCTCCATCTCAGATGTTATGAATTAATACGTTATTTGTTATGAATAAAGATGTTTGTGTATCAGATGCATGACTTTTGATAATAGATGTATTCTGAAGGACAACGTCAGGAACACATTTTCTTTCTTTCTGCCAGCCATTGAGGTAGGGGGCGTGGTTAGTTTGAATTCAGCCTCTGTGTAGAGTGAGTTGCGGTTAGTTTCAATTTTCCTCCAATAGGTTATCAGCTTTTAAGCGGGCTTTTCTGAGGCTGGACCAATCAGCACCGACACCGCTCCGGCAGGTCCTTTATAGCCCCGCTGTCTGCCGCCTGCGTTCATTCGTTCGTTTACTGTGAGCGCAGGGAAGAACTCTCCGTTACTATGGCCCGAACCAAGCAGACCGCCCGCAAGTCCACCGGAGGAAAAGCTCCCAGGAAGCAGTTGGCAACTAAGGCCGCCCGTAAGAGTGCTCCTGCTACCGGTGGAGTGAAGAAGCCTCACCGTTACAGGCCCGGTACAGTCGCTCTCAGAGAGATCCGTCGCTACCAGAAGTCCACCGAGCTGCTGATCCGTAAGCTGCCTTTCCAGCGCCTGGTGAGGGAGATCGCCCAGGACTTCAAGACCGACCTGCGCTTCCAGAGCTCTGCTGTTATGGCTCTGCAGGAGGCCAGTGAGGCTTACCTGGTAGGTCTGTTCGAGGACACTAACCTGTGCGCCATCCACGCCAAGAGGGTCACCATCATGCCCAAAGACATCCAGCTGGCCCGCCGTATCCGTGGGGAGAGAGCTTAAACCGGCATGATCTTGTCAACAAACAACGGCTCTTTTAAGAGCCACATAATCAACTTAAGAGCAACAAGTTCTACACAATGACATGTTAAACAGAATTTAACTGTTCTTAAGCTGCTAGGTATTCTAGTGTTAGGATAAGAAATGAATGAACCTGTGCTGGAACAAAGGCACTACAGAGATTTGCTCTCAATAATGTGATCCTTCTCATCCACAGACCTCAGTAGGTCGGACCTGCCAAATGATGAGGTAGCTAAAACTTATCAAATTAAATGAGTCTCGAGGCGTTTCCACCACATCTAAAGCTGACACTGCTGAGAGGCTCTGAATTACATATAGATATAGTTTTATATACACTATGCTGTGGTTAACATTTATATAAGACAGTGAGTTTTCACACATTAGATGAATTTTAAAGCTGGAGGCGTTCTATAGATATAAATTGATATTATATAAAATATATTATTTATAATTTTATTTATTTTTTTATTTTCATGGCCTGTAGTTCATGAATGAGACTCATTATATAAATTTGTTGTAGCTCCATCCCATAATGACCACTGGTTCTCTTGATGGTTGGTCCCATTTAAAACTCCGCCTCTCCTCGTCATGAGACCCAGAGAAACACCGCCCCTGTTCTCTATCACGTCCTCAGATGAGAAACTAATAGCTGTGACTTCGGCAAAAGTTTTTATTCACTGTCGAACTTCTGACCAGTAAAGATGAGCGGCAGAGGAAAGGGCGGGAAAGGACTCGGTAAAGGCGGCGCCAAGCGTCACCGCAAAGTTCTCCGGGACAACATTCAGGGCATCACGAAGCCCGCAATCCGCCGCCTGGCTCGCCGTGGCGGAGTGAAGCGTATCTCCGGTCTGATCTACGAGGAGACCCGCGGTGTGTTGAAGGTCTTCTTGGAGAACGTCATCCGTGATGCCGTCACCTACACCGAGCACGCCAAGAGAAAGACCGTCACCGCCATGGACGTGGTGTACGCTCTGAAGAGGCAGGGCCGGACCCTGTACGGCTTCGGCGGTTAAACCACAGATTACATGTTAACAACCAAAAAGGTCCTTTTAAGGGCCGCACACAGCGTCTGAGAGCAGTTCCTGTTTAATATGTGTTTGATACATTAGTTTATCCAGGCTTTAAAGAAACCTTTAGAAACCAGTTGCATTTACCGCGTTAAGGGCCCTAAATATTAGTATATTGACTTTCTAAATCCCTGTTCTCATGAATAGATCTTTGTATCCTTACGGTCAGTAACGCCTGAGATGGACCCATGCAACACAGCTCGGTGCAATAAACACACCCTGACAGATTCTTCTATATTTAATATAAATAAACCTGCTTCACATTAAAGTTGTATTTTAGTGTGTAAATATGAAACGCGTAGTGTGGTTCAATTAATACACAGAGGTGCTGATCACTAAGTTCATAAATACACAACCGGAAAAATTCTCTTTAATATATAAATATCTATATTGTATTAAATATAGTTACTGTAGGTTTGTGTAAATATGAACCATTAAACAGACTTAATAAGAAGTTCTCTTTAGTTGTCGGTGTGTGGCTCTTAAAAGAGCCGTTGTTGTTGTTGTCGCCGCCGAGTTGAATTCGGGTGTTTACTTCTTGGCGGCCTTCTCGGTCTTCTTGGGCAGCAGGACAGCCTGGATGTTGGGCAGCACGCCGCCCTGAGCGATGGTCACTCCGCCGAGCAGCTTGTTGAGCTCCTCGTCGTTGCGGACGGCCAGCTGCAGGTGACGCGGGATGATCCTCGTCTTCTTGTTGTCGCGGGCAGCGTTTCCGGCCAACTCCAGGATCTCGGCCGTCAGGTACTCCAGCACCGCCGCCAGATACACGGGAGCTCCGGCACCGACACGCTGGGCATAGTTACCCTTCCTCAGCAGCCGGTGGACACGGCCTACTGGGAACTGAAGCCCAGCGCGGGACGAGCGGCTCTTTGCCTTTGCCTTCACTTTAGCGCCGGTCTTTCCGCGTCCAGACATGTTTCTCTGAGTCTCAAGTCAAATGTAGAAGAAAGATTTAAACAGCCGCTGGTCGTCTTCAACTTTTATTTATTATCCAGCTGGAGCCTCTGCTACACGTTCATTGGACCCATTGTGCGTTACTATGATCACCCAATCAGCGAAGAGCCTGTTTCCGCAACAGTTTCCGCCTCGCACTGGACCTGATTTTCAGAATAAAACGTTTTTCACCAGCATTTCCCCTACAGTCTGTTTAGAGGTGATTGAAATTGACAAATCCTTCTATGGTGACGTCATGACCCGCCCTACTCTGCCTCTGACTGGTTTGGCATGACGATGACCCACTTAGTTCTGTTCCTTTTCAAATTTCATATTAGTTCATTTATTTTAGCCATTACTACAAAAACAGGATGTTGAAGATTAGACCTTGCAATGAATTCATTGAAATTCGTGAAAACATGACATCACTTCTCATCCAACAGCTGCCAACAGTAGCAATAATATTACTGATATCAGAAGTTAATTGATAACATACTAATGTCCTTATGTTTTCTTTACAAGGAAGTCAATTTTACACACAAACTGTTAGCATTCTGCTAATGAATGCTGATTGGTCAGTGAGAGGACACCCTTTTTCAAAGTCACCCAGAATCTATGGAAGTTTTTGAAATAAAATCAAGTGAATTCTAAAGGAGAACCAGGAGAACCGACGTTTTAGCAGAGATATTCCATTCTACAAACGTGGTTTGTGATGTCACAACCATTTAAATCAAGGTATTTCACAACATTTAAAGCCACAAACAATTATCTAATGGACTTATATGTTTGGTCTCTATCATATCAAAAACATAGTAAAAGTTGGCAGATTTTTTTCTTACCCTTAAACGTCACATTTCGCTTCAAATCCGCATTCATTTTTGACTCCCCCCCCCCCCCCACACACACACACACACACAAACACACACAGACACACACACACACACACACACACAACGTGGACATCTGAAATCTCTGCTGTTACTAATTTATCGCAGAATACAATGTCAAAATATATGCATTATACATGAAACTACGTGATCTACGTCATCATCATTCAAGCCAATCATAAGTAGAGTAGGGCGGGTCAAAAAGTGGGTATTTGTAAATTCGACACCCGCCCCTCCGGTAAGCAAAAGGGAAAAAAAATCGAACATCCTCTCTCAAAACAGACAGCTAGACAACACTTCCGGGTGTGTGTTGACTTTTCCTTACTTTAATTACCTGTCAGTAACTTCTAAAACCGACTCAGGTTTAGTTTTCAGTTTGTAGAAGTAGTTAACTGAAGAAAACAGGCAGAAGAAGAAGAAGACCTGACGGTTAGAAGGAGAAGAAGAAGAAGGAGAAGGAGGAGGAGGCTGTAAAGGTAAAAACAGTTTGTTCTGTCACCTTTGAGCGCCGTTCGGTTCTCCCGGTGTTTGTTTCTTCTGGTCGTCACCAACAGACACTTAATTAACTCATTAGTTAAATAATCCTGTTTTAAAGCAGCTGTTATCGGTGATTATTGACCTGAAAACTCATTTTGTCGACATAAATGAATCAGAGGCGGAGTTTAGTTCCCAGACGATGTTAGCTTCAAACATCGTTAAACTCAGTCACCGCTTCATTCTGTTCACTGTGGAGGAAATGAATCAAATGATTTAATTTTATTTAGAAAATTTGTTATAATTGTACGACAGATCATGTTAGACATTATCTCTAATATTCATGGTGTCGGTATCTATGAGTGATCCAGACAATAATCCAGATCTAAATATTTTTATTTAGCGGCTACATGCTAACAAATCCCAGCTGAGATAATGAGGTTTGGAGTCTCCTACAGTTTTAAATGCATCCAGATGGTTTTTAGTGGTGATCCAGATCTGGTGGATTGAAGACCAGTAGGATGTTTGGGCTGTGTTGGGTGACATTCTAGTGTTGTAGTGTTGTTTTCTCAGCTGTCTTCCTTTTCCTCAGCAGAAGTAGAGATAAATACATTTTATCTGAGTGAAACTCATGTTGTATAATTTAATGGTTTGTGTCTCAGATCTCAGCCTTTGTATCACCGACAGACTGTAGATCCGGAAGTTTGTACTTTGCACTTACTGTAAATACAGGGTTAAGGAAATAATTTTTATGACTTATGATAGGAAAGCTGTAAAATTAGAGCATAAATCTAAACATAACTCCAGCAATGAACCTAAAGTCCACTCATAATGATCAAGTCAGGGTTGGTACCAACTGTTTTAGTGCACTGAATAGCATGTAAGGGATTACAGGCAGAGTCATTGGTCTCTTTCAGACAGACATGAAGCAACAGCATCAAAACGACTCTGTGACCCCTTTGGTGTGTTCAGACCGAACCAACCTAAAGCGTCACAACGCCACCTCAGTGTGTGCGTTCACAGTGCAACACAACACAAAACATAAAAGCTGATTTATTTCACTATCTCCTCAGTTTAGTGCTTCTTCTTCTGTGCTTCAAATAACAGACTTCCTGTTGTTAAATGCCCCCAGGTAGGTTGCACAGCTGAACATGTGAACATTGAACGCATCATCTAACACAACATGTTGGTCTGCTGTCTGGTGTGTTGCTGCCTTTCTGTCACTAGATGCTGCTGTTTAACACTGATGTCACACTGAGCCCCTCAGCTTCATGAAATATGTTTCCTCTACTTATTTGTAGCATAGCAACACAAATCTAAATAACTATATGTAATATTTTAATCCTCTGTTTGTTGTGCTAATGAATGGAGCAGCTTTTATGTCTCATTTGAACCCGTCTGGTTTAAAAGTGTCGACATTCAATCATCTCAGAGGTACGTTCCAACATCATCCATCAATGTTGTCTCTGCTCTGTTTTGTCCAGAGGACAAGTGGGCGGAGTGAGATGATGGAGGAGGCGGAGCAGAGAGGAGGAGTCAGCCAGGTGTCGGACGTCACAGATGATCAGACTCCTCCCACGGTGAGGCGGCGTGAAAATCTCTCAACTGAATCAAAACATTTCAGCGATTCTTACTGTCACGACAACGTAGGAGGATGTGTTACAGTAGGACCAGACTCTTCTCTGATTGGCTCAAACGACACATCACTGACATCATTAACTAACCTGTGATGATGTCATCCTCTCTGTGTCTTCATCTCTTCTTCTTCTTCTTCACTCATTTTGTGCTTTATTTCGTTTCCAGATCTCAAAAACTATTAAATACTTTTCAACAAAATTTTCTACACACAACAACCAACTTTTACTGTTTAGGACCTTTCATCGTTTGTATTTTATTTGTTTCCATGGTTACTTCAAAAAGTCATGAGGTTGTGTGTGAATTATTTCAAAAGTGGAGTCTGCTTCTATTAAATACATGTTTTCAATTACATGATTTATTTTGAAATACTTCGAGAGGACATGTTTTCCAGCCGTTGGGGGTCTTGTCCCCTCGGCCCCCTGGGATCAGCGCCCCTGTTATTGTCAGTAATATTAAATAAAATCTCTTTTTTTTAAGATGAGGATGATTTATTTCCATATTTTTATTAGTAAAATTCAGGAAATGTAAAACATGATTGAAGCTGTGTTTATCAGACGATATCGGTTCATGAGAGTCTGCCGATATTTTGTATTGATTCTCAATGAGAACACAAAATGATTTTTTGACAGCAAATTGTCCCTTTAACAATAAACTACTGACCTTCCAGCGTCCGAAACCTTTGGAACGAGTGTCTGAAACTGGTTTACGTCACCAAAGACCTCGCTGTCGCTTCAATGTGATACAACAGCTTTGAGCCACATTCCTGGAGGAATAGTGACTGTAACACACACACAGACACAGACACACACACAGACACACACACACACTCTCTCTCTCTCTACCAATCACAGCAGGGAGCCGTCATCTCCGTAACACAACGCTTTGATCTGGGCTCTGATTGGCCCCTGGAAGCTCCGGCTCCCACAGTGATCCTTCCGATGGTTGTCAAGGTGCTCTGACTCCTGACCTTTGACCTCCTTGCTGTTGAGTTGTTCCTGTTCTAGGAAATGAGGCTCGCGCTGCATTCAAGGACTGCTGGAAATGTAACTGTTCAGGATGGAAAAAAGCAGCTGACACTCTGACTGCTGGTAGATCACCTGTTGAAATCAGAGGGATGGAGAAAAAGCATCTCCAGCCTTAAAGGAGCAGTTCACCTAAAAATGAGAATTCAGTTATGATGTCACAGGCTGATGGAAAAGTCACCACCGTTCCTCTCTGTCCGTCTCTCCTCTCTACATCCCATCTTTTAAGGCAACATGGACATGTGTTACCATGGAAACAGATCTCCTCAGTAAAGAAATATCCTCCATTTAAATGTATTAAAACACCAGAGATGTGTAAACATGTCAGCATTTAGACACATGTTGTGACCGAGCAGCAAAAAGTGATGCTGAAACTGACTTTAGCATGTTAGCAGGGTGCTAGCACAAGACAAACAGGTTAGCATTCTGCTATCAGACTCTGTTTACCCTCACAGATATGGCATCATCATTTCACACACCTCAACAGTTTTCAACTGGCTAGCATGTTAGCATTAGCTGGAGTCGTTTTGAGACGTCCAGTTTTAGAAATATTTCAACCAAAATAACAAGAACTAAGTGAATAGTTTAAAATTGCATATTATTAATATGGTAAAAGTGGAAAACATTCAATTTAGTCCGTTACTGGAGGTCAACTGGACTCACTCTGAACCTCTTTGCTACCAGTACCTGGTGCCACAGCGTAGACCTTAACCTGAAGAGAAACAGGCTGAACTCAGGTCCTCGTTGGATCTGGGTCACTAAGGAGGGCCCTAATGGACCAGTAAGGTCTCACAGGAGAACCAGAGCCGAATCTCACCTCTAACACACTTTTTGTCTCTCGTGTTGATGATGTTTATGATCTGATCTGAAGCCTCCAATCACCAGCTGCTCTGCTTAAACTGGCCTCAGCGCCTTGAATCTGATTGGATGGCTGCTTTTTGCCTTTTTTTAACAGGAAGCAAACAGCAACTGTAACCATGCCGACAACGGTGTCACTTCCTGTCCAGCCGAGGCCCCGCCTGACGTCACCATGGAAACGGGACAGCGCAAAGGTAAACTAGTGAAGGACATTCGTGTGACTTTGTGTTTAGTTATTGTGACATCTGTATTGTGATGATGTCATTATCCAACAAGGAGGTTCTATCTTCACCCATGTTCGGTTGTTGATCTGTTAGCTTGTTAGCTATGGTCGGAGGCTGAGTCCTCTATCCAATTATTTATTGATGATTTTTTGCGGGGATCCAGATCTGGTGATGGAAGACGTGAAGGATTGTCACATTCTAGTTAGCACGGCTAACAGCTAACTGCTAACAGCATGCTAATGGTCACAAACAAACTAAAACAAATATTGACACAAGCCAATTTTTTAATTCTGTTTGGATTTCATTTGAATTCATGTCCCCATGGTAACTCTCCAATGACCTCACATCCAGACCTTCCAGTGACACCACAGAAACCAGGAAGTGGACCCGTAGTCGTTCAGGGCAGCAACAAGAACGTAGCCAGTGAGAAGCTGCAGAAGGTCCGCAAGTGGAGCATCACCACCTACAAGGTGAGGCGGAGCTTTTTTCAGCAGCGCTACTAGTTCAAACCATTTCTTAATGTCGACGCCCCTCACACCTTTGTACCTTTAACAGAACAGAGAGGAGCGATAAAAGGGCGACGATCCCACCCTGAACAGGATGTGTAAACAGGAGTTGATCCAGAAGAGTCTGGATCTTTATTCTGCTGCTGTGTTCGACTTCGTGAATAACAATAATAATAATAAACTACTTTCACCATTTTACTGTAGCTTAGCATGCTACATATCTTAGCTTCAGTGTAGCGAGGGTTCATTTAATGTAGGTTAACTGCTAGCTTAGCTTCTTAGCTCGCCCAGCACTGAATGAATGGGTCTGATCTGCCTGCAGTGCACCAGACAGGCTCTGTCAGAGAAGCTCGGCCGCGGATCTCGTACGGTGGACCTGGACCTGGAGCCTCGCCTCGAGCTGCTCAAAGACGACCGGCAACGCTACGAAAACGTGACCAAGCTGGCTCAGACGCTGGCCAATCAGCTCGATCAGTTCACGGTTACCCAGAAGACCCTGGGGGACGCCTTCAGCGAGCTAAGCATCAAAACGCCAACGCTGCATGTGAGTCTTAAAGGTTTTTGGTTGAACTACCTCAAACTGGGTGGTGTTGGACAGGACATTAGGGCGTGGTCATCAGTGTCGGTGTTCTCTCTCTGTCTCCGTCAGGTGGAGTTCGGTGTGAATGCAGAGGCTCAGAGGTTTCTGTCTAAGAGTGGAAAGGTTCTGTCGGAGGCCATTAACGCCTTCACCTCCGACATGAACACTCTGGTCAACAAAACCATCGAGGACACAATGATCAACACCAAGAAGTACGAGGCTGCCAGGTGGGAAGAGAACACTTCCTGTTTCCTGTCAGCTGGATGATTGGCCAGTCAGCATGAGTCAGCATCAGTCAATATAAAGTAAAAATATGAGATTTAAGTTTGAAAATTACAAGAGTTCTTTTGTAATATAGACTGTTTACTGTTGCTTGGCAACACAGTCGGCTCCTCTCATTGGCTGGTTTGTAATCATCCCCATTTAAAATCCTGAATATCAAACATGTTATTAATGGAGGCCTGATGAGTCTGAGCAGATCAGGAGGTTTAATGACACCTCAGTCTTCAGGAGTTCAGTTACAGTTTAATCCAGATTAGACCATCCAGCCGATCAGAGGATGAATCTGGTCTGGGACCTAAATTCAGCTGCTACCTGTAGATCTGTGGTTCTACCACTGAGAACATCATTTATGAGCTAATAAGTTCAATCATGTGAACTTCTCCGTCCTCCAGGATCGAATACGATGCGTATCGAGTCGACCTGGAGGAGCTGAACCTGGGGCCCCGGGACGCCGTCACCCTGCCCAAACTGGAGCAGGCTCAGAAAGACTTTCAGAGCCAGAGGGGGAGGTACCAGAGGATCAGAGATGACCTGTCCGTCAAAGTCAAGCTGCTGGAGGAGAACAAGGTGAGACGGTTCTTAAACCCTCCTCCTGATGTTTGGAGTGAAAACAGAAACACATGAAGCAGGAATGATGTTGTCTGAAAAGAGGAGGAGTTTATCTTTTGTGCTGATTGGTTTTGCTGGCAGTGCTGTCACAAAGACAACCAGGCCACTTCCTGTTTTCATTCATTCATTCTGGTTTTAATGGAGACAGTTAAATGGACAGAGATGCAGCATCAGTGGTTCATCAGGTTTATAAGGAATCGTCACATGAAACAGTTTATTTTGATAGATTCATGGATTTATTTCCAGTTAGACAAGTTTCAGTTTCCAGTTTCACTGGAAACGACTGAACTGGTTTCCACAGAACCTGGTTGAAGGGTGGGGGGTGTTTCAGACATCAGGTTTTGGTGTGGATCCAGATGGAGACGAGGATCCAGGAATCTTTTCTTAGCTTTCCTCAGAAATTACTAGATTTTCTCTTAATTCCTCAGGAAATAATCCAGAATCACGATGTAAAAAAAGAAAAAAAAGAAATCACATTTATTTCCACCTTGTCTGCAGGTCAAAGTCCTCCATAACCAGCTGTGGCTGCTCCACGGCGCCGTGGCGGCTCACAGTTTAACGTGTCACAGCTTCCTGGAGCAGAACATCCAGCAGGCCAAGGAACAGCTGACCAACCCCAGCCTGGACGCCCCCTCCTGGCTGGAGGAGAGTTGACACAACAACAAGTGTGTTTGGAGGATGTTTCAGGATTAATGGACACTAAACCTGTTTTGGGATTTTCTTTTTTTTTTTCAGATGGAAATGTTGGGATGGATGTGAAATTTTGAAGTTAGGTGAGTAGAGTTTATTTATACCTGTGAGGAATTAGAGTTGAAGTTTTAGGACGGATTTCCAGCATCTGGAAGCTCCTGAAAACTAACAGGGGAAGAGATGAGATGAATGTGGAACCTCTGTCCATCCTACAGGTCTACAAATGTGTCAAACTGTCTAAAATATACACACATTCACAGACTGTTCAACACAAACTTCTTGTTCCACTCCTGGATTCTGCCTCCGTCTCTGTGGTGTCGAGTTAATCCGTCTGATCCTCTAAGCTTTTCTTTGAACTTTAAAAATCCTCAAGGCTGCAGGCAGGAGCTCCCAACGACTAAAAGACCCACAACAATGATGATGATATATTGTTTGTTTCTGAAGACATTTGGTTGTTGAAGGTTTATTAGCAGCCACAGTTTGAGCCTGCTGTATGTTAAGGTACAGATTATTAATGGATGCCTACCTGAGGCTAACCTGTGTAGCATTAGCTGCCACAGTCGGGTTTGCTGCTCATTTCCTTCTCTGGTTTACATGACAAGACATTGACTTCTATAAAGATGGACGCGTCGCCTCTTCTTCCTGCTGAGGAATGAATATGAGCGCTGGAGCCAGAATTTGTGCAGTAGTGATGATAAATATTTAAAATATGAAATAATTATAACATAATAATCAGAAGCATGAACATTTGAACAGACATCTTTGAGAAACTGTAACTTGTCTCTTCTATACAGTCAGAACCAAAATATGTAGCTGTATGCTGACGACGTTGCCTTGTTTGTTTAAATTTAGTTTTTTCACTGTTTCTCGTTTGATATCATTTATCCATAATCTCCACTCTAATTTTAAACCTGAGCCATCACCTCATACACATTTATAATTAATGCCACCTAAATTTGAATCCACCACTTATAATAATTGTTACCTCTAAAATTCAAAAATAAGTTGATAGAATTAAACTGGAAACACTGAACGATTTTTAAAATGTGTTGTTTTATTCCAGCTAATGAGCTACATTTTCTCCAGCTGCCCAGTGAAACATTTAATTATCATAAGTCTCTGGTATTTAAAACTGATTTTCACACCATGCAATTATTTGAATAAATGTGATCCTTTCTTTGTTTTTGTTTTCTTCTGCTTGAGACCAAAATGTTGCCTTAAAGGAAAATTTCTCTCAGTTTAAAATGAAACAACTTGACCTGTAAATACAAACAGGGTTTATAAGCTAAGTGGTCAGTTGTAGAGGAAAATGTTTAAATTGTATTTTCGAGTGTTAAAAAGTTGAAAACTTGTGTGGTGATTCAAGCAGACGGTTTTTATTGTTTGTTTTTTGTTTGTTTGTTTAAGATCAGACTTTTGTATAAATAAATAAATCTTAACTCGATGACCTGAAGGTCGTTTGTTAGCTAGCGGAGGATTCACTAAAGGACGACGTCGACAGTATCGTTTATTTACAACATGGAGCTGATATGAAGTCTTTTCAGGTTTTTCCTGCTAACCAACGACGTCCGATGAAGCTGAAATTTGTGCGACTCTTAAATGAGTCATGTGACCCACAAACTTGTGTGAGAAATGATCTCGTATGGTAGAGTGGACACGTTAGCGCTAAGAGTCGAGGTCAAAGACTGTCGACTCATCGAATCCTGAGGACTGAGGCAGCTCCTCCTCTTACAATAAAAATGATTATTTTATCATCCCTGCAAAGCTAAACGATAAATAATCTCATTTACTGTTTATCTTATATTATTATACAATAAACATTATGATGGATTTTTAACTACTTTATCTTAAATGTTTAGTTTTTTCCACCAGTAAGACGATGATTTACTGTGATCCAATCAAATCAGCCTGAAGAAATGATTCATCATAAAACTATATACTGGTTTTTACAAAAAAACATTCAAACCAGTCTAATCTCTTTAAACAGTAAACATATCTATGCTTTTATTCTTCTAACAGATCAGTGTTGGATTTACTTTTTAATCTGAATTTTAAATGTTCAACAACGACCAGAATGAACATTAATATCATGACTGCAGAATAAATGTAGAGATTTTCTCTGATGTTTGAGATGATTAGCAAGAATCAAAGCTTTATCAGATTTAGTCTCATGTGAATAAATCCTTGTTTTAGTTGTTTTCCACCTCTCTTCTCTTATTAGGTTTTAAACTGACCAATCATGTTAAAGAAACTCTTCTAGACATCATCACAATAAAACTGTAACTGTAGCCAAATCTGAGAAATGTGTCTACAAGTTTACAGAAAATACATAAAAATGTCCAAATTAATCATGAATGATGTGATCAGAAGAAACTGAATCTGAAACATAAAAACATGATGTTGGGTGGAGGTGAACAGAGGTGTGTGTTTCCCTCGTGTTGCTTCATGTTACACTAACATGTAGAAGTTAAAAAGCAGGCAGATCAATGGATCAATGGAGGAAATGATCAGAAGATAAATCCATTCATTCGCTGCAGTCCTTTACAAAAAGATCTCCAGCAACTAGAACAGAGCAATCCTGCTTTTATATTAATATGAGTTATAATAATAATAATATAGAACAGTCACAGGAACATTTGACTGCATTTTCAACCATTTTCCTGTTGTAGCTACTAAGTGAGAACATTTTCTATTTAATTTACAGTTGAAGTAAATCAAACAGTTAAAAACAGATGAAAGAACAGTTTTCTTTAAAAGCCATCTGACTGTGTGGAAGTAGGTCAGGTTTTTTCTGTTTTTAAAGAGGAAACACAAACCTGGTTCTGTTGAAAAGGGTTCACTTCCTGTCTGCATCACTAGAGAAGAAGAAAAAGGAGGGGTCAGAGGTCAGCCTGGTCAGAGTCGAGGGTCGTTTCACTACATCAGGATACAGTCATGATTTTATAGCTTTATTTACAATAATATAATGATAAATTATAATATTTACCACCTGTTCACATGTTTTTGAGTGAAATGTCTCAACTGAGTTTCTGTCATTTCAGTTTGTCCATTAATACAAACTGTTGAACATTTTATCATCATAGTTTTCATTAACGTAACTAATATTACTCTGATTACTAATATTACTCTGATTACTGTAACATTTGTTACATATGAGTAATGTCTGCTAACTGGCTAACACTGTATGAGACGTTTAGCCTGTTAGCTTAGCTGTTATTTAGTTTATTGATGATATTTGAGGTTCTTCAAATGAGAGAAAACTGCTGACACATGAAACGATGGTGTGTGTGTGAAAGAGAGAGAAAGAGAGAAAGAGAGAGGAGGGACCCCTGAACCGTTTTTGGGGGGTTGCCAAGGGTGGGTCTGGCAGAGCTTATCTGGGCCGCACACAGACACACTTTCTCAAGACTTTACAGTCAAATTAACGGGAAGTGTTTTAAACATGTTTTTGTGTGTAACTGTATCTGGTCCTGAAAATGCCGACTCATTGAGGTAGACAGAGAGAAAGCCCCTAAAGCAGCACTGGAACCAGAGCCTGATCCAAACCCTGTAGGTGGTCTTGTTAAAATGAGACACCGTCAGCATCCTAAGAAGCTGCTGAACATGTAGATCTATCATTTGTATGGATCAAGTTCAAAATGTCAACATGACAGCAGAGAGAAAACTGCTACTGTCTGCTTTCCTCCACTATTTTCAGCTCAAAGTTCAAATGGGAGCTGATGAGGCAGTTGGTTGGACTTCCTGTTGCTCGGGGCCTCCCTGAGCCAGAAGTGTTTGTCTGTTAGCTTCCAAATTAGCATCACTAGAAGCAGCACAAATTTTACTACGTTTTCATGTCAACATTATGGATGTGGAGTAAAAACTGAGGGAGTGAGAACAATTTAAAGAGAAGATTTTAGACCATTTTACAGCTGACCTCCACTCTAACGATGATGTCACCACTGTTACGATGATGTCACCACTGTAACGATGATGTCACCACTCTAATGATGATGTCACCACTATGTCAACATTCCTGCAGTACACACCCATTATAAAATCTGAAACCAGCCAAAATGACCCCAAACCTAAAGTATACAGTTTATCCACTGCTACATGTTTTTTTTTTCAGGCATAAAATGATGCTCAGATGACTTAATGTGAGTTTTATGTGTGTTTTATGTGTGTTTTCATAGTTAACAGTCTGTGTGTGTTGACATGTTGGAGCAGGTGGGCGTGTACCAAAGAAGCGCGTTCTCTTCCACCTGAGTGATCACGCATGCGCAGGCTGCCTCCCTCCTCTCTCTCTCTCTCTCTCTCTCTCTCTCTCTCTCTCTCTCTCTCTCACACACACACGCTCTCACTCGCACGCGCCAGCAGCCGATGTGGACTACCCAGCGCGCGCTGCGTGTGGATACCGGAGTCAAACGGGATCAGTCAAATCTTGTTTTTCCCAAAAGTGGACATTTTCTATCGGAGGTTCCGCGCAGGAGCGACCGCCCCGTTGAAGCCGTTCTCTCCGGTGAGTTTAGAAGGATTCACAGCCCACACTTGGTTCTCTGTCAGCTCTGGTAATTTCACCGTGACAGTCGGTTCATGTTAGCCCTGATCGGAGTTACCACCGCGGGTTAACAAGCTATGAAACAGGTGACACATCACAGTAACCAGACTCCATTCAAATCACCACAATTTATTAAAATTAGACCAGAACCTTATATATAACCTTCCTCTAATAGCTGGTATTGTCGGGTCCAATCTATACTGTAATTCGGCTTTTAAACTGACATATTTGGTGTTAAATCTTTTGCGTCTTTTCAGTTTTAATTGTCATATATTCTTAATAAAGTCAACTCCTGTTTTGCTCCAGTTCGTTTTTGATGTGTTTAGTTTATTTATTTTGCCTCTATCGTCTTTGTGTATCTATGACTGCTTAATATGAATTCGCCGGTTCTATATGTAGCTGTAGTATTACTATATTTATTACAATATTTCTAGTATTTTCTTCAGTGTGTTTGTGGTGCTGTTTATGTCCTATTATTCCTTACAGTGATTTAATGTTGGGAGTTTATTTGGATAGTGTTTAGTATCTTTCTCTATAATAATCTTTATGTCCTGTATTATTATTAGACTGTAAGTAAGAGGAAATATCTGACAGAAATATTAACTTTTTGTTTTTGTCTCAGGATATTTCTTCTAACCAGTTTTTTCTTCTAATGAGTTTAAGAATATAAAGTAGACTTCCTGCTTGCTTGTAAAATGAATGAAAGAATTCATCCTTGCTGTTTTGGTGGATCTTTTTACCAGTGTTAGTTTGACTGTCAGCTGGAGCAGGTGAACAACATGCAGCTTTGAATGTGTCTTAATCACTGAGTCACCGTCTCTATGGTGCTGTTAGAGTTTCAGTACATATAGGATCATATAACCGTGAATCTGCAGAGAGAAAAAGGTTTTCTCTTCAATGTTCAGTTTGTCAGGCCTCAGCTGTGAGGGGTCACATGACCTGTGTCAACATAACCTAACTAGTTTAGCTTCATTGTATTTACTCAGGCACATTGGGATTTAAATGTATTACATAACCTTATAAACAGATGATTAATATGAACAGAATTGTGCAATTTATCATTGTTTTCATTACAGTCCTGTCGTTTTAACATTAAACCAGTTCAAAGGAATGGATAGCTTCCTTTGCTAACTAGCTCCATGCTAATGTCCACACATGTAGCTCATAAATATGGAGAATACATGGAGATTCGAACCCTGAATGAAACTGAAACTTGAAGTGAGGCGTCGACATCATCATGACATCATCATGACATCATCATGACATCATCATGTAATTAATTAGCTAGTTGGATAAGTTGGAGATAACTGGGCTTTTTTCACTCTCTTGATGACATCAGTTTAGCATTTTTTTCTAGCATTAGCCTGAACACACAACCAGCCACAGACTCTGTCTGAACTTCCTTAGCAACATGCTATTTAGTAGCTAAAACAGTCTGAGATTTTTAGTGTGTCTGAAACCTGAGGATGAAACCAAAAGTACATGAAATGTGTACTATTTACAGGAAATACTCCTCCTTACTGACAACATGTCTTCTGGGCGTCACACTAAACCCTCATGTCACAAATTCTTATTTCAGCACCGTTTTGTTTTGTTTTTTTACTATAATCACAAAAGATCTCACAGATTTTCTTAGTTTCACTGATCCTCCCTTCCTGGACAGAGTGTGACTTTCCTCCAGCAGACGATCAGCTGTGGTTGTTTCTCCTGCTGGTTCTTCCTCCAGGCCTCCCAGCTGACTTCAGCCGGGCCGCGGTGCTCCATCGGTGGGCTGAGGGCTCCTCCTCCACCCCCTGACCCACCTGGTGCTCCAGTGAAGATACCGCAGGATGACATTTTGGGCTGGCTGTCTGTCTTTTCCTGTCACCATGGTAACGATGCTCAGCCAGACGTTTGCTTTTCCTGACAGTAAAACCCAGCAGTAAACTTCATCCCTCGCTCACTTCCTCTGATGAAGAGGAGGAGGAGTCATCATCAGTTGAGTCATGGAGCAGTTTTTTAGAGGATTTTACACTTTTTGACCAAAACTCACCAGAACGGTTTTTAATGTTTTTAATGTTTTTAATGCTAAAGTTGTTTTCAAAGCAGTTCAGATGCCTCTGAGTGTGTGTGTGTTTGTGTCTGTGTGTCTGTGTGTGTGTTTGTGTGTGTGTGTGTGTGTGTGTGTTTGTGTGTGTGTGTGTGTGTGTGTGTGTGTGTGTGTGTGTGTGTGTGTGTGTGTGTGTGTGTGTGTGTGTGTGTGTGTGTGTGTGAGAAAGAGAAAGTCTGACTCCTCCATGGTCGTTGCCATAGCAACCAGTGACTCCTTAGCCAGAGGTCCCGTCACCATGTGCTGTTGTCACTTTCAATTGTGAATTTGTAGTAAATAGTACTTGATAGTACTGCAGTACAGTAAATATTCATATGTTGTTTACTTATAATAGTAAATGTTAATTTTCAGATGATGTTCTATTAAAAGTAAACAAACATAGAAGTCTATGGTTTGGTTTAAGTTGGTTGATTAAATCCTATTGTTTTTGATAATTGTTTTCTGGTTTAGTATCGTTTACTTCATTATTGTCCATTTTTTTAATTCACACTTTAAATTTACACAAATAAAAAGACTCTGAAGTGGAAAAACAACAGTAGAAAAAGTTTTAACTCAATCAATAAAACCAGAGAGTCTAATGGAAACAGAAGTGGTGAATAAATGATGACATACATGAAACACGAGGCTCAAACCTCTGACCTGACTCAGGCCCCGCCCCTCCGCAAACTTTCACCTCATTTGTTTTGAGTAAATAAAGAAAATGTTGAAAAGTTTCTCACAATGTAAAGAAAGAAGAGAGAAGTTCCAGAATCCAGTCCAAGACTTTTCTGTAACAAATATTACAGACAGATTTGGACTGAATAATGACATCATCCTACAGATGAAGCTTCAAATGAAAAGAAAGCAGAACAATTCTTTGTTTTTTGTTTTTTCAAATCAAATATTTATTATGTATAAAAATACCTCAGAAAAAACAGTCCACCAATCCAAACACTAGGTGGCAGATGACGAGCGTGTCGAGCTCTCTTCTCGGCGTCCTATTGGTCGCTGTGAGTCATACATGATCTGGTGAGAGTACAGATGAGGAAGAGGAGGGTCTGCAGATTCCAGCAACATTTAAACCACATTTCTACCATAATTAATTACAAAGATTTTAAAAGGAACAATGCAAAAAATGCCAGCGTGCATGAAAAGGGTGTACCACAGGGATCTAATCGGGGACCTCTCCATTTTTAATTAATGATGCAAATTAATGGAACATTTTTTCATTCAAATATTTATTATGTATAAAACCACACAACAGGAGGCAGTCATGCATGGTCTGGTGAGAGTAAGGCCGAGGAAGAGGAGGGTCTACCATATATACACTTCTAATCTAGACTGGGAACGCCTCGGGATCCTCCAGGAGGAACTGGAAAGTGTTGCTGGGAGTACTCAACCCTGATTTTATCCACAGTCCCCTCCTCTTTTGGAACCGATAGTGATTTAAAGAATCCGTCCCATAGTTTCTGACATGATGGTTTTAGGGTTTTACTTTCACAGGTGAACCTTAAAGTAAATCTTTACCCAGCTCCATGGCGGTCTTTTGAAGTCTTGCTGAGAACCCCGCGCTGCAGGATCATCACCAGGCAGATCCAGTTCAACCAGTCCTGTGTTTGTTATTCACACTGGTCTTAATTGTTCCTCCATCATGGAGACTCACAGCTGACGTTGGTTCTGTATGTCTGAGCTGTGATGTATGTGGGGCATCATTAGAGGACAAAACCCGATGGGGGGGGCGGTCTTCATGGTGGATCAGAGGATTTTCATGCACCGTCACTATCAGTTACTCATTCACTGTGTTCAGTCGTCTCCAGCACTGAGCCCAGATCTGTATCGAGGTCAGGGCCACTGTGGGAACGTGGACTGATGGATGATGACCTCAGATGTTCTCCTTTTTCACCACTTCATGTTTTTCTTTTTCTTTTTAGACGCAGACAAAATTTTAAACTCTTTCAACTTTAATTGTTTGATTTTTCATCAGATTTTAGACGTGAATTAAGTTAAAATCTCTAAAAAGTCTCAACGATTTTTTGTGAGTTA
Source organism: Chaunax sp. Z400 (assembly GCA_037577475.1). Lineage (NCBI taxonomy): Eukaryota > Metazoa > Chordata > Actinopteri > Lophiiformes > Chaunacidae > Chaunax > Chaunax sp. Z400. The sequence goes on from CM075183.1 coordinate 21,909,295, forward strand.
CTGAATACTGGTAGTATTTGTTGTAGTAATAGTAGTATTTGTTGTAGTAATAGTAGTATTTGTTGTAGTAATAGTAGTATTTGTAGTAGTAATAGTAGTATTTGTAGTAGTAATAGTAGTATTTGTTGTGGTAATAGTAGTATTTGTAGTAGTAATAGTAGTATTTGTTGTAGTAATAGTAGTATTTGTTGTAGTAATAGTAGTATTTGTAGTAGTAATAGTAGTATTTGTAGTAGTAATAGTAGTATTTGTAGTAGTAATAGTAGTATTTGTAGTAGTATTTGTTGTAGTAATAGTAGTATTTGTAGTAGTAATAGTAGTATTTGTAGTAGTAATAGTAGTATTTGTTGTAGTAATAGTAGTATTTGTTGTAGTAATAGTAGTATTTGTAGAAGTAATAGTAGTATTGTAGTAATAGTAGTATTTGTTGTAGTAATAGTAGTATTTGTTGTAGTAATAGTAGTATGTGTTGTAGTAATAGTAGTATTTGTTGTAGTAATAGTAGTATTTGTTGTAGTAATAGTAGTATTTGTAGTAGTAATAGTAGTATTTGTTGTAGTAATAGTAGTATTTGTAGTAGTAATAGTAGTATTTGTAGTAGTAATAGTATTTGTTGTAGTAATAGTAGTATTTCTAGTAGTAATAGTAGTATTTGTTGTAGTAATAGTAGTATTTGTAGTAGTAATAGTATTTGTTGTAGTAATAGTAGTATTTCTAGTAGTAATAGTAGTATTTGTTGCAGTAATAGTAGTATTTGTTGCAGTAATAGTAGTATTTGTAGTAGTAATAGTAGTATTTTGGTAGTAATAGTAGTATTTTGGTAGTAATAGTAGTATTTTGGTAGTAATAGTATTTGTAGTAGTGATAGTAGTATTTGTTGTAGTAATAGTAGTATTTGTAGAAGTAATAGTAGTATTTGTTGTAGTAATAGTAGTATTTGTTGTAGTAATAGTAGTATTTGTTGTAGTAATAGTAGTATTTGTAGTAGTAATAGTAGTATTTGTTGTAGTAATAGTAGTATTTGTTGTAGTAATAGTAGTATTTGTAGAAGTAATAGTAGTATTTGTTGTAGTAATAGTAGTATTTGTTGTAGTAATAGTAGTATTTGTAGTAGTAATAGTAGTATTTGTTGTAGTAATAGTAGTATTTGTAGTAGTAATAGTAGTATTTGTTGTAGTAATAGTAGTATTTGTTGTAGTAATAGTAGTATTTGTTGTAGTAATAGTAGTATTTGTAGTAGTAATAGTAGTATTTGTTGTAGTAATAGTAGTATTTGTTGTAGTAATAGTAGTATTTGTAGAAGTAATAGTAGTATTTGTTGTAGTAATAGTAGTATTTGTTGTAGTAATAGTAGTATTTGTAGTAGTAATAGTAGTATTTGTTGTAGTAATAGTAGTATTTGTAGTAGTAATAGTAGTATTTGTAGTAGTAATAGTAGTATTTGTTGTAGTAATAGTAGTATTTGTTGTAGTAATAGTAGTATTTGTTGTAGTAATAGTAGTATTTGTTGTAGTAATAGTAGTATTTGTTGTAGTAATAGTAGTATTTGTAGTAATAATAGTAGTATTTGTTGTAGTAATAGTAGTATTTGTTGTAGTAATAGTAGTATTTGTAGAAGTAATAGTAGTATTTGTTGTAGTAATAGTAGTATTTGTTGTAGTAATAGTAGTATTTGTAGTAGTAATAGTAGTATTTGTTGTAGTAATAGTAGTATTTGTAGTAGTAATAGTAGTATTTGTTGTAGTAATAGTAGTATTTGTAGTAGTAATAGTAGTATTTGTTGTAGTAATAGTAGTATTTGTTGTAGTAATAGTAGTATTTGTTGTAGTAATAGTAGTATTTGTAGTAGTAATAGTAGTATTTGTAGTAGTAATAGTATTTGTTGTAGTAATAGTAGTATTTCTAGTAGTAATAGTAGTATTTGTTGTAGTAATAGTAGTATTTGTAGTAGTAATAGTAGTATTTGTTGTAGTAATAGTAGTATTTGTAGTAGTAATAGTAGTATTTGTTGTAGTAATAGTAGTATTTGTAGTAGTAATAGTAGTATTTGTAGTAGTAATAGTAGTATTTGTAGTAGTAATAGTAGTATTTGTTGTAGTAATAGTAGTATTTGTAGTAGTAATAGTAGTATTTGTAGTAGTAATAGTATTTGTTGTAGTAATAGTAGTATTTCTAGTAGTAATAGTAGTATTTGTTGTAGTAATAGTAGTATTTGTAGTAGTAATAGTAGTATTTGTTGTAGTAATAGTAGTATTTGTAGTAGTAATAGTATTTGTTGTAGTAATAGTAGTATTTGTAGTAGTAATAGTAGTATTTGTAGTAGTAATAGTATTTGTTGTAGTAATAGTAGTATTTCTAGTAGTAATAGTAGTATTTGTTGTAGTAATAGTAGTATTTGTTGTAGTAATAGTAGTATTTGTTGTAGTAATAGTAGTATTTGTTGTACTAATAGTAGTATTTGTTGTAGTAATAGTAGTATTTGTTGTAGTAATAGTAGTATTTGTTGTACTGATGACAAAGTTTAATCGTCAGCTCAGCCTCATCAACCAATCAGAACCATTCATGTGAACAGGGTCAGCAGTTTGTCTATTTTTACATTCTGACTCCTGTGATTGGACGATGTCAGTGATGTCAGTCATTTAAATAGAGAGAGATCCAAACGTCTTGTTTACTAGAAGCCATTAAGGAAACAAGGAGGAAAACAGAACCGACAGGAAACAAACAGCAGGAAGTGATAAATATTTATAATCTGACACGAACAAATACAAACACATTGACCCCGATTTTGTTGTGTGCCAATGTAAACAAACCGTCATTGTTTGTAACCCTGTCTGTTACCACGGCGATCAGGAGCACTCTGAATAGTTGCCACAGCAGCACATGGCAGCCACACTCCCAGGCATCCAACACACACACACACACACACACACACACACACACACACACACATTGTTAACCTGATTAAGTTGGAAGAAATCAGGCGATCAAACGGAGATGTGAGATTAAGTTATGTAACAGTCTTACACACATTCATCCTTCATTCATCAGCAGGAAGTGTGTAAGTTTGTCGACATGTTTCCACAGGTTCACCCTGTGTGTCAAATAATGTAGTTGTGCAAGAACATGATGTAAATGTTCTGATTAAAGAACAAAAGGTCGACAGAAATGAGAACAAACAACTTATTAAACAAATACAGTAAAGAGAACATCAGGCTGCATTCAGCAAACAAATGTTTCTACAGATCTGGATCCGCACCAAATATGTCCTGCTTAGCTGCAGACATTCTAACAGACATTCTAACGTTAGCTGCAGACATTCTAACAGACATTCTAACGTTAGCTGCAGACATTCTAACAGACATTCTAACGTTAGCTGCAGACATTCTAACAGACATTCTAACGTTAGCTGCAGACATTCTAACGTTAGCTGCAGACATTCTAATAGACATTCTAACGTTAGCTGCAGACATTCTAACGTTAGCTGCAGACATTCTAACAGACATTCTAACGTTAGCTGCAGACATTCTAACAGACATTCTAACGTTAGCTGCAGACATTCTAACAGACATTCTAACGTTAGCTGCAGACATTCTAACAGACATTCTAACGTTAGCTGCAGACATTCTAACGTTAGCTGCAGACATTCTAATAGACATTCTAACGTTAGCTGCAGACATTCTAACGTTAGCTGCAGGCATTCTAACGTTAGATGTGCTAACGTTAGCTGCAGACGTACTAGCCTTAGCTTCTTTTCTTAATCGTTTAAATATATTTAGTGTTTGACCAGGAGTTTCCTGAGAAGTGTAGCCATGCTAGCAGAAGTGACAAAGTCTCACAATGATGTCTCAAGTAACCAGATTTGGCACCGACTGATTGAAAGTGAATCAGGACTCGATGGTCCGGATGTATGTCAATCAGTCCAGTTCAGTACCAAACCCTACTGATTAGCACAAAGCACAAAGCACAAATTAAATCTGATGTATTTAGTCATAAACTTTACAGTTTATTGAGCCACATTGCTAACATGGCTAATGATCGTTAGCCGAACAGAATTGTAACGGACATCTTTTAGACCAAACAACAAAGGGACAGAAAGGACAGCAGAATTTATCCAAATTAAAAAGTCAAAGATTCACTGAAGAAGAGGTTCGTCTGTCTTCTTCTTCTCTGGATAGACAGCAGCTGACTGACTATATATGATGTCATCATTTCAGCTCCTCCTCTCTTTTATACGCTGTAACAATAATAGTTAAACATTGAACGTGCTGCACAGGCAGAACGCAGCAAACAAACAAACACAGCTGGTTTTACAGGTTTGTGTTGTTTGAGGAGGAGGAGGAGGATGAAGAGTTTCAGTGGAGAAAAGGGTCAACAGCCAAACACACAGAATAAATATTACCTCAAGTTATTAATATTTAATTAACATTCATTTAATTACAAACCAGCTCACACACGTTTACAAACAGACCAGTCACATGACTGCTGGGTTTTTCCATCCAGCTGCAGCTACAGTGAAACGTTCCTCCTCTGATGTCATGGAATTATAGATTCTAATAAATTACTCATTCGTTTCAAAGTGTAAAATTAAAATCAGGTCACTGCATTTGAAATGGAGACAAAACAAAAAAAGTACTTCTATTGAACCTTCAAGGGCCTTTAACACACACACACACACCCCCCACTCTGGTTCCATTGGTTTAACCATCAAAAATGGGTGTGGCTTAACATCATTCTCTATATTGAGACACGTTCTTAATGAAGATGTTGTTTTCTCACCGGGTCTGTCGGTGATTCAACAGGACGGCTAGGAGGAGCTACGCTAAGTCTGGCTAACTACAGCAGCTAAAGATTTACCTTCCACATCCCCAGTTTGCTTAGCTTCACCTCAACACGACGTATAAACTACATTTATTACTGTAAAGGAGGCGGAGGAATATCTAAACATTTGACACACTGAGAAAGAGAGATAAGCCATCGCTAGCCGCTAAGCTAAGGGAGCTAACAGAACTGAATGGTGTTAAAAATAAATATGATCATTTCAAACGTGTCCGGCGACGCCCACAGGCTTCCATTCGTCCTTTACGGTGACATCATGATGTTTTCCTTGTCTTTCTCATTTTCTCTCCCGCTCTCTCTTCTTCTGGCTCCTCCATCTGACCTTTGACCCCTCGATGACCCTGAAGCGATGACTCATCATCATGACCACGCCCCTCGCCATGGTCACCCATCAGCTCGCTGACCGACCTGTCCGCCACCAAACCCCCCTCCTCCTCCCCTCTCTCTCCTGTCCAATAGGCAGCAGGAATGCATGTGATGGGCAGCGTCTCCCCAGCCAATGAGAGAGAGGGCTTCTCCCTCCAGGAGGAGGGCGTGGCTGTCGCCGTGCCAACATCCCCTCCTCGTCCTCCATCAGGGTTTTCTGATATCAAGGGCAACTGGACAAGACCACCACCCACTGCTCCCCCTCCACCCCCTCCTCCTCCTGCTCCCCCTCCTCCTCCTCCTCCTCCCCCTCCTCCTCCTCCTCCTCTTCCCATGCCACCCCTACTTCCAGGCCTTGGAGACCCCATAGGAGACCTGAGGATGAAGAAGAGGGTGAGGAGTTTCTTCTGGAAGACGATACCAGAGGATCAGGTAGAGTCTCGTCTGAAGGGAGTCACTTTTTATTCTATTAAAGCTTTTATTTATTTATGTGTGTCTGTGTGTGTCTGTGTCTGTGTGTGTCTGTGTGTGTGTGTCTGTGTCTGTGTGTGTCTGTGTCTGTGTGTGTCTGTGTCTGTGTGTGTCTGTGTGTGTGTGTGTGTGTCTGTGTGTGTGTGTCTGTGTCTGTGTGTGTGTGTCTGTGTGTGTGTGTCTGTGTCTGTGTGTGTGTGTCTGTGTCTGTGTGTGTGTGTCTGTGTGTGTGTCTGTGTCTGTGTGTGTGTGTCTGTGTGTGTGTGTCTGTGTCTGTGTGTGTCTGTGTCTGTGTGTGTCTGTGTGTGTCTGTGTCTGTGTGTGTCTGTGTGTGTCTGTGTCTGTGTGTGTCTGTGTGTGTGTGTCTGTGTCTGTGTGTGTCTGTGTCTGTGTGTGTCTGTGTGTGTCTGTGTCTGTGTGTGTCTGTGTGTGTGTGTCTGTGTGTGTGTGTCTGTGTGTGTGTGTCTGTGTGTGTGTGTGTCTGTGTGTGTGTGTCTGTGTGTGTGTGTCTGTCTGTGTGTGTCTGTGTGTGTGTGTCTGTGTGTGTGTGTCTGTGTCTGTGTGTGTCTGTGTGTGTGTGTCTGTGTCTGTGTGTGTCTGTGTGTGTGTGTCTGTGTGTGTGTGTCTGTGTGTGTGTGTGTGTTGCAGGTGAAGGGGCGGCCCAACCTGTGGACTCAGGGCCGAGTGCAGCAGCAGTATCAGATCGACGCCCGGACCATCGAGGAGCTCTTTGGTCAGAACGACTGTCAATCAAATGCCAGGTCAACGCCCACCAGCGGAGGGAAGACCAGGAGCTCGTTCAGAGAGACCAAAGAGGAGGTGTGTGTTTGTTGAAGGTGTGTTTCCACCTGGGCTCTGACACCTGCTCACCTCCACCTCTCTCTCTCTCTCTCTCTCTCTCTCTCTCTCTCAGGTCTCCATTCTAGACTCTAAGAGAGGGATGAACGTTGGGATTTTCCTCAAACAGTTCAAGAGGTAAACTGTATGTGTGTGTCTGTGTGTGTGATTTGAGTCATTGCCCTCATCCAGGTGTATTATGGGTAAACAGCTGTGGTTCTGCTGCAGACACACATTCATGATGTAACTGATCACATCAGAGGGATGAGCTGAAGGGTTACTGAACCCAACCCAGAGTGCCCCCCCCCCTTATAGAAACATGTGTGATGTCATCATAATAATATGAATACAACCCACAGACACACAACTACTGAAAGACAGAATCAAAACAACACAATGATGTTGTAGAATTTCTGCTGTATAAACGGTTTAGAATGTATGACAGACGTTTGGTTCAATGTCCTCTCAGTGTTTGTTGTGTTGATGTCAGTCGCCTCAAACCGACATCAACACAACAAACACTGAGACATGGAGGCATGAGGGAGACACACTGCAGGCGTCACAACCCACCTGGAGATATTACAGTACTGCTGGAGATATTACAGTACCAACAAATATTAAATATTACAGTACTGGAGATATTACAGTACCAACAAATATTAAATATTACAGTACTGGAGATATTACAGTACCAACAAATATTAAATATTACAGTACTGGAGATATTACAGTACCAACAAATATTAAATATTACAGTACTGGAGATATTACAGTACCAACAAATATTAAATATTACAGTACTACTACTATACTATACTAATACTATAGTACTACTACAGGTCTGACTGACACAAAGCGTTTTACTCCCCTTGTTAATGATGTATCAAATCTCTTCCTTCTGCAGGACCAATCAGATGATAGTAGATGATATTCACCATGGCAACAGTGAGCGATTCGGGGCGGAGCCTCTTAGAGAGCTGTTGAAGCTGCTGCCAGAGACCGAGGAGGTGACACACACACACACACACACACACACACACACACACACACACAGACACACACACACACACACACACACACACACACACACACACACACACACACACACACACACACACACACACTCAATGACATCATCATGTTCACTTCTTCTTAATCATCATCATCATCATCATCATCTGTCACCTCTCCTGAAGGTGAGGAAGCTGAAGTCGTACCGTGGCAACGTCTCTAAGCTCTCATTGGCCGATGCCTTCGTGTACCTGCTGATCCAGCTGCCCAGGTGAGAGGCCACGCCCACCTCTGACCTTTGACCTCTATTAGTATAGTTTGATTGACTAATTTAAATATAACCAATAGATTGATCCAGCTGCTCTGACAGCTGTGTGTTGGTGCTGCGTTCTCCTGGTCACATGACTGAAGGAGGGACAGCTATAGGTTAAAACCAGCCGAGGCTCCTCCCCCAGGAGGACAGACATGAAGCTGTAGAAACATCAGTGATGGATGCCTCTTAGATGGACTGATATTTCTTCATGAATGGAGGGTGGAGCGGCGTCATTACTGGGCTCTCATATCAGACGTGGATTACTCATTACTTTTGTCTCTGTAGTTACTCCCTCCGTATTGAGTCCATGCTGCTGAAGGAGGAGTTTCCTGCATCATGTGACGCCATGAAACGAGACATCAGGATCCTTCGTAAGGCCACTAAAGGTAACACCCACACACCTCTGTTTTCAGCTGTGTGCTGCAGCGTCGGTCAGATTCTTCTAGATCAGGTCTTATGTGGTCCTAGATCAGATCCAGATCAGACATCAAAGCAGATTCCTGCTTCAGATTCAGTACCAGTGATCATAAAAGCTTCGAAACGCCTCCCAGACAAACTAACACCTGGGCTATTTTTAGAGGTGTGTGTGAACCTGACTAACCGCCGACATGTCGCTGATATCACACACACCCTGATCTGTTTCCTCTGTGTT
>CM075183.1:21922780-21972780 GCA_037577475.1 Chaunax sp. Z400
CCAAGCAGAAACTGCATCAGCCAATAAAGGACCTAATCTCATCATAGGTGCCTCTCAGGAAGAGGAAAGTAATCAAGAGGAAGAAGCAGAGGGTCCAACCAATGAGAAGAGAGATGTGGACACTTTCACAGAAAAATCAACAGGTGACAGGAACAACAACATGACTACTTCCTATCACACAACCAATGAAAATACAGAAGCAGCTTCTTCCTCTAATGGAAAGGCAGAGCCGGTAACTTCTGCCAAACCATCCGCCAAGAACCTCTCTACCGCTAAAACTCGACCCACTGTGATGAAACCCACAACCCGAAACACCACCACTGCTGCCAACAAACAAAGGCCTGTCCGCACCCTCACCAACACCGAGAACCAGACCATGAGGCGAATTGTGTCCATCTCTCGAACCAGCCAAGGTGCTCTGTCTCTGGGCAAACCTGAGAAGCCTCGTGGCAACCAGCGGGGTGCTTCTAGCACTGTAGCAACTGCCAGTCTGACCGTCTCCAACAGCCCCTCCACCCGACGAGGACAGAGGCCCTCAACTGCTCCTTCATCCCGACGTTCCAGCATCAATAAAACACCAGACCCGAAGGATTCGAAAGACCAGAAGGTGGCAGGAATGAAGGCATCTGTTCAAGAGCAGAAACAGGATTTGCAAAAGAAGCTGTCCATTCGAAAGCCCTTAACAAAACCCAAGGTCCAGCCGGAGGAGAGGATGTGTCGCTCCACGTTGCGGGCGCTCACTCAAGGAGTTGGAGGAGGAGGCAGCATCAGTGCTCCCGCCACTCCTTTGCACAAAGTTACCACCCCTTCATCGTCACGGCTTCCAAATTTCACCCGAAGCACAGCCTCGTCTTCTTTCCGACGAACCTACACCACTCTTGCCCTTCCCTATACACCCTACACTGGCTCAGACTCCTCCCCTAAATCCTTCCCCAAGAACACCTCCTCCTCTATTGCCCCTCTCGGTGCCTCCTCACCTTTGACCCGAACAGCCTCATTGAGAGTCTCTGCCACCTCCAAATCTTCTGATCTGCATAATTCATCATCCCCTTTGACAAGGTCTCAGAGCATCAGGGTACCTCCTCGCTCTGCGATCCACGAGTCAGACACCACTCCTCCTAAAGGCTACCGGCGGAATGACAGCGGCACCTTCTCTGACAGTTCAGCTCAATCTAAAGACTCTGGCAAGTCCAAAAGGCCGAGCTGGCGATAACAGAGGAAATCTGGAGTTTAAGGAGTGTCTTCTATGCCTTCCTGCTTTACTGGACGTGCAGTCGTACCTTCCCATGTGAAGCACTGCAGCACCTGTCAGTCTGACCGTCTCCAACCACAACAGCACCTTTATCCAATGAAGAGAGAGGCCCTCGACCACCTCTTCATCCAGATGCTCAAGCATCAACAAGACTCCTGACCCCAAGGATTCTAAAGGTCAGCAGGTTTCAGGTAGAAACGCTTTCCGAGAAGATTGAGGACATGCAAAAGAAGCCCTTCATTTAACAAAACCTAAACTCCAGCTGGAGGTGGAGATGTGTTGCCTCATGCTGAAGGTGCTCACTCAAGGAGGTGGAACAGGAGGCAGCATCATTCCTCCTGCCACTCCTTTACACAAAGCTACTACCTCTTCATCTTCACACTTCCAAAGTTCACCTCCACAATCCATCATCCCCCATAACAAGGTGTCAGAGCATCAGGGCACCACCTCCTCGCTCTCCTCTCCATAACTCTCTGGTTCCCCCTAAAGGCCACAGGTAGAATGACAGCAGCACATTCTCAGGTCAACTCTCTCCACTGACTCGGGCAAGTCTTCAAGACCAAACTGGAGATAACAGGAGAAATCGGAGGAGTGTCTCCTGGAGGTGATGTCATACTTTGCCATATGAAGCATTAAGTTCTTTTTGTGTTGGAAGAAACTGGAGAAATGAAGGAGGTTCTGCTCCAATATGAAGATGAATTTGTCTCCAATGTATTCAAACATAAACCATGCTGGTGGTTGAAGGAGGCATTTTACTGTAAGATGTTTCTTTTCAACACTTTCCCTTTTACATGAAGTTCATTCTAAAGGAGAAATGCATTTAAACATTAGAAAAGGTTATAAAGAAATAAACATTTCATGATTATTTTGCCTTCTGGAGAAAAAAATCAAACATAATGAATATCTTGAGCTGCCAGCAGGTGTTGGTCCATAAACCAGCAGACACCTACACCGTCTGCAGTTTGACGTGACTGAATCCAGTCGGTTATTGTTTCCTCCTGATCAATGACTTTATCTTTTTAATTCTGCACCTTTAACTTCACTAAGCTGATGAATCTCTGTACATCTGGCCTGATTCATTTTAAAAAATCATATCGTAATTATTACTGTGTTTTTAAAAAAACTGGTGATTGATTAGAAATCATGTTGTGTAAAAATGTTTAGACAAAGAGATATTTTCTCTGATTCAAACTAACATTGAAAAGTCTGCTGTGCACTGTTTGTTTATATGAGGATATTTGTATGTTTATGTATATTTATGTATGTATGAAGGTTATATTTGATATATATAATCTATCTACTAATTAATAAAGTATTATCCACCCACCTCCCTGCACCAAATCTCATTCACACAATTTTACATTTTTCTGTTAGCTACCGCTAACATATTTTAAAACAAGTTGACGTTGCTGCATTGGTTCATGTGTTCAACCAATCAACACGCACTTAGATAAGATTAGATAGCAATGAGAAAAAATACATTTATTAAATATTAATGAAGTGTAAAAACTTTAGTATATGAGGAGTAAATGCAAAAAAAACAGCATCTAAAAGAATAGCAATAGAAACAAGATACATAAGAGAAACTCAAAATAAACGAGCTAAAAAGGAATTAGGAATGAAAAGGAATTCAATTTAATATTTATTAGTTTTTCCAATTAAAGAACTTTCAACATGTGAAAAGGAATTAATTTCAGCAGATTGTATCACTGATCCCACCTGTATTTGTAGAATGAAACAATAAAAACAAACTAATTTTAAAAAAACAGACCAATAGTTTTAGACATGTTTCAGGTAAAGTTTAAAACGTGTTTTTACCTGCAGATCATTCAGAACAGAGAAAATGTTTAAAAGCTGAGTTTTATTTTATTTTTATCGGTATGTATGTGTTCGTTATACCGCCATCAATACGTAGGTTATGAAATTATTTAATGTTTGATATGAAATAGTAATAATTCACTTTTTCCCACAGAGTCCCGCGTAACCAAAGTATGTGACGTCATCAAGCCGCGCCAAACAAAGCTCCATGTGGAGGAGTAGAAAACAGCTAAAAGGACAAAGTTTTTCCTCCTCCTAGTTTTTAATGGAACAAGAATAAAACATAAATCTGTGGAGCTCAAGCTGAACCGCTTCGTTCGATTTTCAGCGGAAATATTGAAGCTCTCGCGAGGAAATACGTTAAGACGAGAAATAAAGAGAAGAAGAAGAAATCCCGGCGTTTAAAATTTAAAGTCCACAGGTCGCTGGAGGAGAAAGTTTTAAAAGGTACGTTTACTTTACAGCGTTTATATTTGATTTAATGATATTAAATAATGTTATTCATATTCTACCAAACAGAGGAACACTTTCAGTTATTAATAACACAGTAGAAGTGCTGCACCGATACTACAGGACTACAAAACACTGCACCGATACTACAGGACTACAAAACACTGCACCGATACTACAGGACTACAAAACACTGCACCGATACTAAATTACTCAAGCCTACACACATACTATCCCATAATGTTTTTACAGGGAGACAAACAAACTCTATATTCTCCATTCTGCTGAGTCTTTATCGTTCAATAAAACTTTATTTAACCCCAGAATGAACACAGAATAACGGAGGCCGTCCTCAACCAGTGTAGGAAATAAAAGAAGGCAGACAAAACATGTTTTAAATGAAAATATATTAATCATAAATCAGTCAAGAACATCTCTTTTCACCTGGCTAGATCACCATGGTAACAGATGCTGAACACCTCACCTGGTCTGCAGGTTATGTTCAGAGTTTTACATTAAAATCAGATATAACATGTCCTTTCACTCCTTCTATCCTGCTGATATTTTGTGTCACTATCCTGATGGCATCTGGGCTTGTGGGAGACTTTGTGGGAGACTTTGTGTGAGACGGTGGAGCCGGTTGTGTAGGAGGGGGGGGGCGGCTGGTGATGAGGGCCTGGTTGTAGTTGGTTACTTCCTCTGCATTTGTTTCAGCCTTTTTATAAATGATAAAAGTGAACTTAAGGAGGAATATAAATCAAGAAAAACGCCCCACATGGTCAAGAAAGAAAGTTGATAGCCGCCATCTTCATCTTCATCATCTCTGATCTGCAGCTCACACAAAGAGAGCCTGGCTGTTTTCTTACTTTGAAGTAAACAGTTCAGTTTTCCTGACGTCCCTGAAGGGGTCACCTCAGAATGAAGATGTAGACATGCAGGAATACTGATCAGCGATGATTTAAACATTTTATCCTCATTAATGTGTTCATTGATCTCTTGTCAGGATGCTCCTTTGTACTTTTGCTATGTGAAGAACGAAAGAAGAGAAAAGATGGATGAAGAGCATCATGAAAGGAGGGATGAGGAGAGGATAGAAGGGAGAGAAAGAGGAGAGGAGAACATAACTCAGTCTAGGAGGAGAGAAGATGATGAAGAAAAAGATGAGGAGGAAAAGGAAGCCATTAAGGCAGGTGCTGAAGATAAAGCACGGAGGGAGCTGATTGGTGGACGCACACCCATCTCCACCTCCCCTCCTTTCTGCAGAGGGAGAGGAGGAGGCGAGGAGGATGGAGAGGAAGACGAGGTCAGAGTTGCCATAGTCACCATTGAGGACGAGTCCTGTCCGTCTGAGCCTTTTGGCACCGCCCACTTGGAAGCAGCCAATCAAATCACGCAGACGGAGGATGGAGTACAGGAGGGACAGGGAGGAGAGGAGGAAGAGGAGGAGACAGTGGAGGTGACGTCACCATCTCTTCACCAGGTAGGAGGTCCACATTTTATATGTGAATGTTTGTGATGAAGGATGAAGAGTTCCTCCTCATCCTCCTCCTTCTGTAAAGTCTTTAAAAAGTCTGATCAGTTGAGAAACGTCACAGAAGACGAAGCTCCTGAAACTCTTTAGAGCTTCTTTAGAGGTTCTTTAGAGCTTCTTTAGAGGTTCTTTAGAGCTTCTTTAGAGCTTCATTAGAGCTTCTTTAGAGCTTCTTTAGAGGTTCATTAGAGGTTCATTAGAGCTTCTTTAGAGCTTCATTAGAGGTTCATTAGAGCTTCATTAGAGGTTCATTAGAGCTTCTTTAGAGGTTCATTAGAGCTTCTTTAGAGCTTCTTTAGAGGTTCTTTAGAGCTTCATTAGAGCTTCTTTAGAGCTTCTTTAGAGCTTCATTAGAGGTTCATTAGAGCTTCTTTAGAGGTTCATTAGAGCTTCTTTAGAGCTTCTTTAGAGCTTCTTTAGAGCTTCTTTAGAGGTTCATTAGAGGTTCATTAGAGCTTCTTTAGAGCTTCATTAGAGGTTCATTAGAGCTTCATTAGAGGTTCATTAGAGCTTCTTTAGAGGTTCATTAGAGCTTCTTTAGAGCTTCATTAGAGGTTCATTAGAGCTTCTTTAGAGCTTCATTAGAGGTTCATTAGAGCTTCTTTAGAGCTTCATTAGAGCTTCTTTAGAGGTTCTTTAGAGGCTCTTTAGAGCTTCTTTAGAGGCTCTTTAGACCTTTAGAGGTTCTCAGACAGCGGCTGCGCTACAAACACGATCTTATAGAAACAGAGCCTTAAAAACGTGTTAATTTGGCTTTTTATTCTTATATTATTTTAGCTAGCCTCATTTATAGCACCGTAGTGAAACGTTCTCCAGCCATCTGTGTAAAAAGTATTTTCACGGTGTTTTTGTAAAGGATCTGAAGCGGAAACAGGTAGAATGTGGATATAAAGGCAGCTGATAATTTCTACTTATTTTATTTGATTTATTTCTGGGTGCAGCATGGAGGGAACACCTCAAACACCTGATCAGGTTTATCTTAGCACACACACACACATGTTAAACCAGGACCAGGAGCTGTGGTGTGTTTGAGTGTTCTGTTTGGAAGCAGGAGTGTTATTGTGTGACAGAAGGAGGAACCTAAAACTCCGAGGTGACATGAAGGCCACACAGAAACAGAAACAATAATCAGACCATATGTGTGTAGAAGGCTGGTGTTTGTCTCCACCTGGAGGATGAGACTCATCATTACATCATCAGGAGACTCCAGGTTGTGTATTTAATGATCACCTCCACAGAGGAAGTGTTGTTTCTGTCAAACATTAGTGACCTGACTGTGATGAGAGGAAGAGTATGAGGAAGATGTCACCATTCAAACTGAGGGAGAGACATGATGAGGTCATTTCTTCTGAAACAATGCCATGATGTGTTTAATGACCTCACCGCTGAAGACGTCACCACCTCTGCTTCTGCTGCTTTTTAAATGTGAGGAACAATATTACTACTTTAACTCTTAACTGTCTTCTTGTGGACGTGTGTGTTAGAAACAGAATCGTCTGTTTTTGTACATAGAGGCTGTAAACAAGCCTGTAAACGTCTCACAATATCAGACAGCTGGTCGTTCAGGATCAGTCTCACTGTTTTCATGTATTTTTTGTTTTTTACTGGCAGGACACAGTGAAACACTGTAGAAGTTAATGATAGTGATAAAAACTGTGAACCGGCCCTTTAAAAACACATCGTCTCTCTGACGGATCCAGAATTCAATGTGTTTTATTTTGAAGGAGACAAACTTCCTCCAACATTAATAAGTACTGAGTGTTGAGTGGAATAAGACTTTAAAGATCTTCATCCTGACAGCAGGAGGCGACATCATCCTCCTCCTCCTCCTCCTCCTTCTGTCTGTGTGGCGTTCAGGTGCCATCCTGTCTCCTGTTTGTTGTCTTTAGAAACAAACCGAACAGCTGCTGCTGTGTTTGAGGTATAAGTGAGAGAAACTGTAGGTTTGTTCCTCCTGATACTTTATTACAGAAGTAATTCATTACTTTTTTTCCTCCTATAATGAGATATTCATTTAGTGTTTTATAATTTAATATTTTTCATCATTTAATATTTTTAATTTAAATGCTTGTGGAGTTTTAATTGACAAATGTTTATTTATTTTAAATTAAATGGTCAAAGATGATCATTTAACACCCCCACCCCCCACCCGGGATGTAAAATAATAATAATAATAATAATATATCAAAACAGCCACAGTGGAGTATTTATTTGGTAACCATGGCGACATAGTGCCACCCAGTGTGTGATGTCAGGTAACATTAGCTAGAGGCATGTCGTAAAACACAGCATCACATGTTGTGACGTTTTACATACGTGTCCAGCAGCGTTTTGTAAACAATGACATCACATGACAACAACAATCATTTAGCGTCTGTGGTTTTCTGATTGGAGGGTAAGGAGCTCCTGACCTCACGCTGTCTCCCCAGTTGGATTCTCGTCTCACCCGTTAATACATTTCTTTCCTCCTCTGTCGGCTCAGAGGCGGAGCCTCAATGACCTCATTACGCATCATAGAGAACGGTGAGGCGTAAATAAAGGAGGTCCTGCTGTGTAAAAGGATCTCCTGTGAACACAGGACTTTACTGGCAGTACTTTAACTGTACAGTATTACAGTATTAGTACTATTACTTAAGGAAAGGATCTGAATACTTCATACACCACTGTACACACCCTCCTCCTCCCTCTGTCTGCAGTGTCACCTTGGCAACCGTGCAGCGCTGCGTTTCTATTGGTGGTTGTGGGAAACAGTTTTTTGGCCTGTGTGTGTCGGGATAGGATACAATGAGGACCAGGTGCTGACCCGGGTCCACACAGAGTCCAACAGTAAGGAACACAGTAAAACCTTCAGTCTGACCCGTGTTCTCCTCATCCTCCCTCCTCTCCTCTCCTCCTTCCTCTCCTCCCTCCTCCTCTGTTTGGATCTGGATTCCCTCCTCTCCTCTCCTCCCTCTTCTCCTCCTTCCTCTCCTCTCCTCCTTCCTCTCCTCCCTCCTCTCCTCCCTCTTCTCCTCCTTCCTCTCCTCTCCTCCTTCCTCTCCTCCCTCCTCTCCTCCCTCCTCTCCTCATCCTCCCTCCTCTCCTCTCCTCCCTCCTCTCCTCATCCTCCCTCCTCTCCTCCCTCCTCTCCTCTCCTCCCTCCTCTCCTCTCCTCCCTCCTCCTCTCCTCCCTCCTCCTCTCCTTCCTCCTCTGTTTGGATCAGGATGTCCCTCCTGAGGGTGAGACCAGCTCTGCTCCTCTTTAAAATACATGAGCACTAAGTCCCTGACATCCCATCAACATGCCTCCATCCATTATTGATGAATGCAGACAGATGATTGGTCAGTAGGCTGTTTGCTGCATTGACCTGATCATTGATCTGCTCCTGTTTTTGTGTATGAGACTCGTCTGCAGACCCTCGACAGACGTCTTTATGACATCATTATGACATCATTATGACATCATCTGTAGGAGACATGAGAGACAAAACATCATCTGCTGATAATCAATCAGTCACACATTCCTCTGATCGGCTCCAATATCTTTATTGATCCTCCGCACATGTTTAGAAAATCCAGCTTCAACCATAAAACACGTATGTATACCACACACACATAAACACACACACACACACACACACACACATAAACACACACACACACACACACACACACACACACCCCGCTGTGTGTGTGTGTGTGTGTGTGTGAATATTTTTTCCTAACAGGCCACCATCATTTACAACCTACATAACCAGCTATCAGGTAAATGTAGTGAAGTAAAAGTAATACTCAATTGTAGTACAAGTACGTGAAAGTTGTACATGTACTACATGGAGACAACATGGAGATAAATGTGTATTTATATTCCACTTAACTTTATGTACTCAGTGACGTTTGGTGGCTCCACCCCTCCCTCTCTCTCTCCCCCACGCGGTAGAGAGAGAGGGAGAGAGAGAGAGAGAGAGAGAGAGGGATGTCTCTGCGTGTTCCCCTAGTGGTCGAGCGACAAAGAGCCTGAACAGGAGAGAGAGAGAGAGAGAGTCCTCCGTCAATCCTGAAGCGGCAGCAGCGCGAGCCCAGCGCGGACTCATTCTAACCATACCCAATCAGTTTATCGATCAGATGGATTGGTGACGTCACGCCGTTTGATTCTCGGATGTTCGCTTTGCTTTGTGGATTTAATCCCGGTAGATTAAATTATTCTGTTTCTAATAATCCTCGGGAGGGGCAGCCATGGGCTTCTACGGCACCCTGAAGCTCATCTTCTACAAGGTGAGTATCGATCGGATGAAGGGTTGATCGATCAGTGACGTCAGCTGCTGGTTTTTACCTTACAGATGGTTGTAGTGCAGGTTTTAGAGGCTGTCAGACCCGGAATGACGAGGCGTTTCTCACAGCGGTGTGTGTGTGTGTGTGTGTGTGTGTGTCTGTGTGTGTGTGTGTCTGTGTGTGTGTGTGTGTGTGTGTGTGTGTGTGTGTGTATGTGTGTGTGTGTGTGTGTGTGTGTGTGTGTGTGTGTGTGTGTGTCCGCGCGCGCGCCACTGCGGATCAGACAGAGACTGATTTTATTAGCCGTATCATCTTTTCTGTCTCTCTGGTTTGATTATTGGTTATTGATCACTCTGCAGCAGCCGTGTTTTAAATGAACAGAATCACACACACCTGAATATTTAATGTTCTGAAACCTTCCTTAGAGATGATTCTTCTCTGCAGCGCTGCTGGAACATATTATGGGATGTAACATGAAAAATGTAAGAAAACCTGAAGGTTCTGGTTTTTGGGGTTTGTTCATCCTCCCAGCTACAAACCACCAGATTAAAAGGAGACACAGGCAGGTGTTACTTCCTCACAGGGTAACTGAAGGCTGTGACTCAGTCCAGCTGATTTAAACTGTTTTCTGTCATTAAATGTGTTCATAAGATGTTTACAGCCAATAAACACAACCTGAGAAATGAATGCCCCCCCCCTAAACTCTCAAAACATCAATGAAAGAGGTGGATTACATGTAATCTGATTACCTTTAGTAACTGTGTGAGCAGATTCATACAGATTATAGACTGATGATGATCTATAAATCAGATGTTACAGATTATTTCTATGAAACACATTAAAGATGAATAGTTTTAACTACAAACACATTTTTCTTTTCCTCAGTTTAATGAAATCCAGGTCTGTTTGTCTGAGAATCAGCTGTAGGAGCAGAGAGGAGGTGATTGTTAGCCTCCAGCAGCCTGTTAGCCTGCTGCTCTATTTTAAACAGGCGCTGCACCGGCGACATTCCTGCAATTTTCTGCATTCCTGTGTTCATTCAGAGACACAGAGGAAAGAGGGAGAACGCTGATTCAGACCTGGATCGATGTGGTCCTCCACAGCCATGGTGTCCCCAGAACCCAGAACCCTTTCCACCAGAAACCCTCAAATATTTATAGTCACGTTGGAACCTCCTCCTCCTCCTCCTCCTCCGCATTAACACATCCAGTCTGTGTCATTTACACAGCTGACACATGATTCAGCCAGCTGGGCTTTGGTGATGCCTTTAGGGACAACTGTGAATAAAACAACTATGAAAATGTAAAAACTGAAATGTCTAATTCATGTATATCACCTCAAACGACGCTTCAATGTGAAAATGGTAGAATGACGCTCCACAGTTACAGAAACTAAACGACTTCTGTCGTTTCTATCAAACACCAGATGAAGAGGAAGTTGGATCCCGGTCCCGACGGCCGGCCGTTCCCGTCAGGAAAGAAACACTGTAAAGGCAGCGGCTACCTCAGGTAACAGGCGCTAACCAGCAGCTAGCTTTAGCTGTAGCAGCTGCTGAACAGATTTAAATATTTTTAATGTCCAGTAAAGTAAATCAGAAGTGTTGTGTTCTGTTAGCATTCTGCTGGGTTTATTTTAACAATTTCCCCTCCAGAAATGTTTCATCTTCTTTCTTATATTTGTTTTTTCATGAGACATTTTAAGATTGATTTCGTAGATGGTAGCTTATGCTAACATTCCTGTCTCTCTCTCCCCAGTCCCTCCAGTCTGGCTCAGGCCACACCCACTACGTTCGGTGACCTGCGGCTGGCCAATGGACATTCAGCTCAGCGGCGGCGAATCGCCTCAGGCCCGCCCCCCTCCGGCTTGCAGGACTGGCTTCATACATTCCAGGTCAGCACATACTGAGACATGTTTCTTCCTTACTATTGGACAGCTTCCTAACCCCTCCCCCAAACAACGATCATCCAATCGTAGGTTAGTAACCGTTACCAGGACCAGTAGCTTTTGGGTTCACCATGTGTTGAAATTGGGCCCTCAGTAGCTAATGTTACTGTAAACTATGGCTAGCTAAATAGCTTAAATTGCTGTTAGCCTCTATGGTAGGGATTAATATGAATAATATCAGCTAATGTTAACTTACACAGCAACAGTAAATCTAAGCAATGTTAGCTTGCACTCCTATCATAGTTAATCTGCAGTGGCTAATGTTAGCTCATATCACATTAACGGTTTCTTCTTGGCTTCAGGCCTTTTTAGCAGACAGCCTGTCGGCACTAACTGCCTGTTTGATGTTTGCATGCTAACTTTGGTGGTTGGTTAACAGCTTTAGGTGCAACATTTCTTTAAAAATAATTATTTTAAACTTGTCAGTATTAGTTTCATTTTGTTTTATTAGGTATTCTATTAGGTAAAAAATGAATTAAATCATCCTAAGAGCTTTTTATTCTCGTAAAAATGAAACAATGTTTAGAAATATAAAAAATAAAGCTTGAGTGAAGGACTCATATTAATGTAGGTGTGATGGTGATGCAGTAGGTGCTGTGTAGGTATTGTAGCTTATAACGGCTAACTATCCCATGTATGTAGCATACAGATGCTTCCGAGGCACTGACTCTCTTCCACTCCTGCTTTTCTTGTCTGTGGATGTGAATATTTTCCGCTCCCTGAACGTGGACAGAGCGTCAGAGGAGGGCTGCCTCCTGGCTGTTCTTATGTAACCACTGAAATAAAACAAGTACACACACAACGTTCAAATGGAAAACATGGACGTCTCATTTCCGAGCTGTGGGAAGTCGGTTAACAATTACAGAGATGGAAAAAACAGAAATACACCCAAACAAACAAGAACGAATGTTCTTCCTCCTCTTCATCATCCTTCTTTTCTCCGTCTCCCCTCCCTCAGACGTGGAGCGGTCCTGAGAGGCTATTGGCTCTGGATGAGTTGATTGACAGCTGTGAGACCAGTCAGGTGAAGCACATGATGCAGGTGATTGAGCCCCAGTTCCAGAGAGACTTCATATCCCTGCTGCCCAAAGAGGTACAGATAGAACCGTCGGCTGTCAGACCAGTTCCAGCCGGTACGGCGGTGTTTGAACGTGTGCTCCTGTGTTTGCAGCTCGCCCTGTACGTGTTGACCTTCCTGGCTCCCAGAGACCTGCTGCAGGCCGCTCAGACCTGCAGGTACTGGAGGATTCTGGCTGAAGACAACCTGCTATGGAGGGAGAAGTGCCGCGAGGAAGGTAAACATCCAGTCCACTGAGGACTGGGAGTGGTTAGTGGTTCACCACCCTCAGAGGAGGAACATCAGGACCCTTACACCATTGTTTATACATTATTTTATTTATACAGAGCGGAGATCAGGAGATGGTCCTATGTTCAGTGGCGTATTAATATATGTAGCAGTTCTACAGTGTGGCTCTTTGATTTGTTTTCATGGTTTTTGGACAGTAGTTGAGCTCAATGGTAAAAAAGAAGACGTCAGTTATAAGTAGAATGATTTTATATTATCTGTTATTTCAAACCAGAATCATCTTAATGTTTGAAGCAAACATAACAATAGAACTAACCTCCTTCCTCTCATCTTTGGTTCGTTCTGATGTGAACATAAAGAGAAGCTGTGTTTGCTTTAGTGTCTTACAGAGTGTAACATAAAATACAGTCACTCCTCCTTCATCCAGCGCAATGCAGTGTCTGTGTTTGTCTGCTCCTCTCTGGGCATCCTGCCATTCAGCCCAGATCCACTCAGCAGCCATACTAATGAGCCTAGCTCGCGTTAGCACCACACCACAGCCATACTAATGAACCTAGCTCGCGTTAGCACCACAGTCAGACTAATGAAGCAGCTCAAACTGCAGCTCAACAGCTTCATAAAAAGACAAATCTGTATTTGCGCTACACACCTCATGCCACTGGGAACAGTGTTGGCGTTTGCTAGCACTCAGACAGAATATTAATAGTGATAATCTGAATTAGCATAATGTTAGCTACATACTAATGAGACGATCACTGGTGTTAGTTCACAGTAAATTCTATCAGAAAAATAAAGCTAGATGCTGTTCTGCTAGTCAGACCAGGAAAAGTTACAGTAGCTTTGAGATGCTAATGTTAGCTTATACCACAGTTATTAAACTGTGGAGGTGAACCAATCAGGAGCAGATTTTTTGTAAACATTGGTTGCTTTACGAGCTGTTTGCTCTTAGCTGTTGTCATGTAAGTAATGTTATCTTACTCTAATCTCCTGTTAGTGAAACTGATAGTGCAGCTATGTTAGCTAGCTTAAACCAACCTAAGACTTACTGTAGAAGCTAATGCTACTGTCAGCTGTGTTCTGTTTAAGAGCTACAGTTGCTGTTGAAACAGCAGCTAATGACTGATTGGCTGATCAATAATTATTGTAGCTCTCTTTGTCTTAATGTGTCTCATCCTCTGTCCAGGTATATCAGAGTGTTCATCATCTCGACGCAGGAAGTGCGTGGGACCGGGTCTGGCGGTCAGTCCGTGGAAGTCGGCCTACATTAGACAGCACCGTATAGAGAACAACTGGAGGAAGGGGGACACGCGAGAACCGAAGGTACGCGGATCCAGCTGACCGCCGTGTGTCTGACATGTAAACACGGGTTGAGTGTCGGTAAACGTTTGTTTCTCTCTGTCGTAGGTGTTGAAAGGTCACGATGATCATGTGATCACGTGTCTGCAGTTCAGTGGTGACCTGGTTGTCAGCGGCTCCGACGACAACACGCTCAAAGTGTGGTCGGCCATCACTGGAAAGGTAGAGCACAGTGTTTGTGCGTCAGACATACTGATTGTGTAAATGATGATGTTCTGCTGTTTGTTTGTTTTCTTCTACTATGGTAACACACTGTTACTATGGTAACACATAGTAGAAGAGCAAACGGTGGAGTGCAGTCTTACAGTGTAGTACTTCACTGGACCATGTACTGTAAGTCATATGTAGTCCAGGTTCACACAGTGAAACAGGTTCGGGTTTTTGTCTCGCTTTACTTATGTGATCCTGCAAATATTCTTCCTCTTCTTCTTCTGCTTCCTCTTCTTCTTCTTCTCCTCTTCTTCTTCCTCTTCTTCTTCTTCTCCTCTTCTTCTTCTTCTTCCTCTTCTTCTTCTTCTTCTCCTCTTCTTCTTCCTCTTCTTCTTCTTCTCCTCTTCTTCTTCCTCTTCTTCTTCTTCTCCTCTTCTTCTTCTTCTCTTCTTCTTCTTCTTCTTCTTCTTCTTCTTCCTCTTCTTCTTCTTCTCTTCTTCTCTTCTTCTCTTCTTCTTCTTCTCTTCTTCTTCTTCTTCTTCTTCTTCTCCTCTTCTTCTTCCTCTTCTTCTTCTTCTCTTCTTCCTCTTCTTCTTCTCTTCTTCTCTTCTTCTTCTTCTCTTCTTCTTCTTCTTCTTCTTCTTCTCTTCTTCTTCTCTTCTTCTTCTTCTTCTTCTCCTCTTCTTCTTCCTCTTCTTCTTCTTCTCCTCTTCTTCTTCTTCTCTTCTTCTTCTCTTCTTCTTCTTCTTCTTCTCTTCTCTTCTTCTTCTTCTCTTCTTCTTCTTCTTCTTCTTCTTCTCGGAAACGACAGCAACAAAGAAGAACGATACCAACAACGTTTCTTTCCTCCATTTCCTTCACTCTGACTTTTTAATCATGTTGCCTTCATGTTTGTTGTGTACCCACCATTAGACCAGGACCACTGAACACCTGCTCTGTTCCTGTATGTTTTCTCTTGGTTCCTCCAATCAACTCTTGAAGTGTCACAGAGCTGAATCAGCTGTTTGAGCTCATGAGTTTTAGAGATTCTCTCAGGACGGGCTTTAAGTACTTTTACTGGAGTATTTTCACATTGTGGTATAAATACTTTTACTGGAGTATAGGATCAGATGACACAGAAACAAACTCTCTTCGTCTCTTTGGTTTCGGTTAAACATTCTTTAAACAGACACACCTGCTCTTCTGTCTAGACCTGCCCTGTAGAGTGTGTGTGTGTGTGTCTGTGTGTGTGTCTGTGTGTGTGTGTGTGTGTGTGTGTGTGTGTGTCTGTGTGTGTGTCTGTGTGTGTCTGTGTGTGTGTGTGTGTGTGTGTGTGTGTGTCTGTGTGTGTGTCTGTGTGTGTCTGTGTGTGTGTGTGTGTGTCTGTGTGTGTGTGTGTCTGTGTCTGTGTGTGTGTCTGTGTGTGTGTGTGTGTGTGTCTGTGTGTGTGTGTCTGTGTGTGTGTGTGCGTCTGTGTGTGTGTGTGTCTGTGTGTGTGTGTGTCTGTGTGTGTGTGTGTCTGTGTGTGTGTGTGTGTGTCTGTGTGTGTCTGTGTGTGTCTGTGTGTGTGTGTGTCTGTGTGTGTCTGTGTCTGTGTGTGTGTGTGTCTGTGTGTGTGTGTCTGTGTGTGTGTGTGTGTGTGTCTGTGTGTGTGTGTGTGTGTGTGTCTGTGTGTGTGTGTCTGTGTGTGTGTGTGCGTCTGTGTGTGTGTGTGTCTGTGTGTGTGTGTGTCTGTGTGTGTGTGTGTCTGTGTGTGTGTGTGTCTGTGTGTGTGTGTGTCTGTGTGTGTGTGTCTGTGTGTGTGTGTGTGTGTGTGTGTGTCTGTGTGTGTGTGTGTCTGTGTCTGTGTGTGTCTGTGTGTGTGTGTCTGTGTGTGTGTGTGTCTGTGTGTGTGTGTGTCTGTGTGTGTGTGTGTCTGTGTGTGTGTGTGTCTGTGTGTGTGTGTGTCTGTGTGTGTGTGTCTGTGTGTGTGTGTGTGTGTGTGTGTGTCTGTGTGTGTGTGTGTCTGTGTCTGTGTGTGTCTGTGTGTGTGTGTCTGTGTGTGTGTGTGTCTGTGTGTGTGTGTGTGTGTGTGTGTGTGTGTGTGTCTGTGTGTGTGTGTGTCTGTGTCTGTGTGTGTCTGTGTCTGTGTGTGTCTGTGTGTGTGTGTGTCTGTGTGTGTGTCTGTGTGTGTCTGTGTGTGTGTGTGTGTGTGTGTCTGTGTGTGTGTGTGTGTGTGTGTGTGTGTGTGTCTGTGTCTGTGTGTGTGTGTGTGTGTGTCTGTGTGTGTGTGTGTGTCTGTGTGTGTGTGTGTCTGTGTGTGTCTGTGTGTGTGTGTGTCTGTGTCTGTGTGTGTGTGTGTCTGTGTGTGTGTGTGTCTGTGTCTGTGTCTGTGTGTGTCTGTGTGTGTGTGTGTCTGTGTCTGTGTGTGTGTGTGTGTGTGTCTGTGTGTGTGTGTGTCTGTGTCTGTGTCTGTGTGTGTGTGTGTGTGTGTGTCTGTGTCTGTGTGTGTGTCTGTGTCTGTGTGTGTCTGTGTCTGTGTGTGTGTGTGTCTGTGTGTGTGTGTGTGTGTGTCTGTGTGTGTGTGTGTCTGTGTCTGTGTGTGTGTGTGTGTGTGTCTGTGTGTGTGTGTGTGTGTGTGTGTCTGTGTCTGTGTGTGTGTGTGTGTGTGTCTGTGTGTGTGTGTGTCTGTGTGTGTGTGTGTGTGTGTCTGTGTGTGTGTGTGTCTGTGTGTGTGTGTGTCTGTGTGTGTCTGTGTGTGTGTGTGTCTGTGTGTGTGTGTGTGTGTGTGTGTCTGTGTGTGTGTGTGTGTGTGTGTGTGTGTGTGTGTGTGTGTGTGTGTGTGTCTGTGTGTGTGTGTGTCTGTGTGTGTGTGTGTCTGTGTGTGTCTGTGTGTGTGTGTGTGTGTGTGTGTGTCTGTGTGTGTCTGTGTGTGTGTGTGTGTGTGTGTGTCTGTGTGTGTGTGTGTGTGTGTGTGTGTGTGTGTGCCTCCTCTGTGGCCTGAGGGATGAAGAGGTGTGTGTTTGTCAGCAATGGGATTCGACTCACATGATCACCATCCACCGAGTCTCTGCCCCTTTTTTTCCCTCTGCAACAGTTGCCAAGGCAAAGTTTTCCTCTGTTGCCGTGGCAACCACCAACACAAGCCCTTGAAGGTGAAACCAAGTGTGTGTGTTTGGCCTTCAAGGGCAGTTCTGAACAAATGTTGACACACATTCAGAGTTTGTTCATGTGTCAGCTCAATACGATTCATTTTAATGGAATCATGAAGGTCTGATCTGAAATAGATCATTATGTTGTCTCAGCTGGGATTGGTTGTGTTTCTGTTTGCTAGCGTATAGCAGCTAAATATGTTATTGATCCATCAGATCTGGATCTAGACCAGGATATAAGGAGGGCCAGTTCATCTCCATGGAACCAGCTGACTGATGTTTATCTGTTCATTTGTTTATTTGTGTCTGTCTCCCCTCAGTGTCTGCGGACGTTGACGGGTCACACCGGCGGCGTGTGGTGCAGTCAGATGGCGGTCGCCACGGTGATCAGCGGCTCCACCGACCGGACGCTGCGGGTGTGGGACGCCGAGAGCGGCGAATGCGTCCACACGTTGTACGGACACACGTCCACTGTTCGCTGCATGCATCTCCATGGCAACCGGTAACACACACACACACACACGCCAACGCGCCACCTGATTGGATGACGCAGTGATGTCATACCCCCGCTCTTCCTCAGGGTGGTGTCGGGCTCTCGGGACACGACGCTGCGTGTGTGGGACGTGACGACGGGCCGCTGTGAGCACGTGCTGACGGGTCACGTGGCGGCGGTGCGATGCGTCCAGTACGACGGACGCCGCGTCGTGTCGGGCGGCTACGACTACATGGTGAAGGTGTGGGACGCCGAGACGGAGGCGTGTCTACACACACTGCAGGGACACACCAACAGAGTGTACTCACTGCAGGTATGCACACACACACCTGCTGCCAGACCTCTGTGTCATCCACCAATCAGTGCTCTGTGGGCGGGATCAGTGTGAGCTCATTCATACCTTCCTGTCTCTGCAGTTTGATGGTGTGTTCGTGGTGAGCGGTTCGTTGGACACTTCAATCAGAGTCTGGGACGCAGAGACCGGTAAAGATGGCCGCCTTCAGATGACATCACTAACGGTTTAGTCTAGAGCCCAGAGCGCCTCCTTCAGTTCAACCAACAGTCCAACAACTTCTTCATCTAGTGTCATAAATAAAAACAAAGAGTAGCAAATCGTCACTGGAACCAACAAATGAGATTTAAGCTAGAAAAATATCTGAGAAAAAAAACATAAATCATTTTCTTTCAATCATCAAATCGATTATTAGACTGACTCCAGTTATCAGGTTGTTTAACCCAGAAGACCTGAAATAAATCAAAAGGTTCAGTTTTACAAAAGTGTAAATTCAGCTTTTTTCTGTCATCTGTGAAACATAAAACTCAACATTATAACTTCCATAAGTGGATCGTTTTGTTTTAGGGAACAAATGAATTTATACTCTATTACTAATTTAGACATTTTTAAAAATGTATTAAATTAAAAAACAACCCCAAACCTAAACTGGGATTTCCTGAAAACCAGTCTACATATCAAAATGTCCATTTAGTCCAGTAAAGTCCAGAGTCTGGAGACCAGTTTAAACATTTTGTTTTCATATTTTCTTGAAAATATGGCAAATTTAAATTACAGCTTATGAACCTTAGTTGAATAAACTGGTCTTTTAGCATTTTAATAAACCAGATTAAAGTCCTATTAACTTACATTTAAATAATCTAATGTCATTCTTTTTCAAACTCCTTGAATATAAACTTACCACCCTTCACATTTACTTAGATTTGAGTCAAACCGACCCAATTTTTACTTTTTTATTTCAAAGAAAAACCAGTCAGGATACTTTAAAACCTCAATGTGAATATTTCTGTGAAACATTTTAAACAACTAAATGTGTTACAAATAAAGAGATAAACAGCTAAACTGAAGGTGGGTGTGTCCTGTCCAGGTGGGTGTGTCCACACGCTGACAGGCCACCAATCACTGACCAGCGGCATGGAGCTGCGTGACAACGTCCTGGTGTCGGGGAACGCCGACTCAACGGTCAGAGTGTGGGATGTCCGGACGGGACAGTGTCTCCACACGCTGCAAGGTGAGCCAGAACCAGAACATATGTAGCCCTCGGGGAGACGGAGGTATGAAGGCACCACGCCTCAGTTTAGGGGTGTGGCCACAACATGAGGATGAGACGGAAAGAACAAAGAGAGCCATTCTGAAAAACTTAGCTAAAACTTAGCTCCATGCTAAGTGTATTTCTATGAAGTGATCAGTGTGTAAAGTTATTGACAAAGGGGTTAAAGTTACAGGGTAGGCTAACATAAAGACATGTTAGCGCAAGAAATAATGTTAGTGCTACAAGGCTAGCAGTGCGCTAACGATAAAGCTCACAGTTATTAACCCCAAATGTAACAGTGTCGCAGTTTTTATCTGTAGTTTGGGGTCTGAGTTCCAAACTCACCAAACAACAGGAAAACGATAACAGGAAGTGAACATGTGAGTACTTGTAGTACTGGAGGTCAGAGGTCACCGTGTGACTACGTTTCTTTCAGGTCCCAACAAGCACCAGTCGGCAGTGACATGTCTGCAGTTCTGCAGAGGTCTGGTCCTGTCCAGCTCCGACGACGGGACGGTCAAACTCTGGGACCTGAAGACCGGAGCCTGGTTGCGGGACGTGGTGACGCTGCAGAGCCGGGGATCAGGTCAGGACCACCAACAATCTCTCCTTTTAGAGTCCAAACCAACAAATATAGCAGCTTTTTATTTAGTTTCTGTTTTTCGCTGCTTGTTAAGATCTAAACCAATCACATACCTTCCTTTCTCTTCAGGTGGCGTCGTGTGGCGAATCAGAGCATCCGATACTCGGCTGGTGTGCGCCGCCGGCAGCAGGAACGGGACAGAGGAGACCAAACTGATGGTGTTGGACTTTGACCTGGACGACAGGAAGAAAGAGACAGACTGAGGAGTGATGTCATCAAACGGGGTCAGGGGGGGCGACGCTGTGGAAGAAGATTTACAGGAAGTCGTTTTTTTGACCAAAGTCTGGGCCAACAGTTCCAGACAGGTATGAATGTTAGGACCCGTCCTGAGCGAGGGGACAGCTGGACAGATGGACGGATGGACAGACGGACGGATGCTACTCAGAGACGATGTTAGCGACAGCTTTAATGATGACGATGGTTGAATGTAACTGACACGGAGGATCCAACCAATGGGGGCCTTGGGCATTGACTTTTATTGCTGCTGAACCAATCAGGAGGTCCAATCCAAATGTACCAAATCTTACAGTTCGGAGACACACGGGCAACGTTTCTATAAGGAACCGTTCACCCAAAAAAAGTTAGACTGATGTCAGCTGATGTTTCATCGTTTATCAAACGTTTGAGTGCTGCAGAATTCTAAAAACACCTGAAGAAGATAGAAACTAGTTTAAAAAACAAACTCCATACGTATGATGTCATCAAAGTCTCCAGAAGATCCCAGACTGATTTAAAAAGACCTTGTTTACATTTTATAAGATGAAATCACTCTAGCCTCAAAGCTAAAAGTGTTAGCGTGCTCCCCGTATGCAGACCTTTTATTGATTTCTTCTAGCGGTGCATGTTCACGCTTTAAGTTTGTACGCTTTTAGCTTAGAGGAAGAAAGATACACTATTTACACCTTTTTTAATCTGAAATCTTCACTGTAAGCTTCTACGCTAACTGCATTAGCATGACCCCATCTTAGGAGGCACTAGCTTAAATGATTTCTGCAAACCCCAGTGTTTACCTGCTAACCAAAAGTCGTGTCACACACAACAAAGTTCTGCTGAAGTCGCAGCATAAATGACAAGTGGCGTCTAGCTAGGTTCATGCTAACGGCTCAGACTGCAGCAGTTTTAAAATCCTGCTGACAAGTAGAGATGAGATTTTGTCAACAGTAGACTGTAGCTAACGTTAGCCTAAAGCTAGCCTTCAGCTGCTTCAGGATATCTTTCTCATTGGCTCAGAAAGTACTGATGTCATCATCTAGATTTTAAATCCCAAACATCAGACGTGTTTGATATTAACGGGGTGTCTTTGAACACACCAGGAGGTTTACGATTGGATCTGTAACGTTACCAGACCCTAACCGATCAAGATCCCAGATTTCTCCTCCGACTGTGGGGATTAAATCGGCCTGTAGACTCAGCATCGATGAAGAGTTCTGGGGTCTTCTTCAGACTCTGATAACGTTGTACGAGCTGTATGGAGTTTATTTTTTAGACTAACCTCCCTCTTCTTCAGATGTTTTACTGAGAAGCTCCAGAGATGTTTGAGGACTCACTGGACTCCTCGATGGCTGAATGTTCAGGGTGAACGGTTCCTTTAAAGTTACACTAACTCCCATTCAGTCAGTATCGTTTCTGAATGTACAGGACTGAAACACATGTTCAACTGAAGCCAGGAAACAGTCTGATCAGTGTTTATTTTAAGTCAATGTGAATAAATTAAATAACTTAGTTTAACTTAAACATAAAGTAATTCTATTGAAGTTCTCTAAAGTTCTTTGGGGGCGTGTCCAACCCTCTTCCACCAGTTAAACGGATGTAATCTGGACACAAAGTAAGACACAGACACACAGGGCTCCTATGTAGTCTGTTGTTTATTCATATGTGCGTTTTAACATGAATTCAACCAATCAGAGTTCATCTCCCATTTCATCACATGTCCATGAGGGCGGAGTCTCTAAATCAGAGACTAAATGTAATCATTTTGGTCCTTCTGTGCTTCCGTTAAAAACTTCTGGTTCATCTTTTCAGCCTGTGAAATATTTAAGAAAGAAGATCGTTTCATTTTCTAGATATTGATCTGATAAGAGTGCGGTTGCCTGGCAACACCTCCAAACAATAAGCAGAGATGAGGGTGATATTTCACCCAGCAACAGGCTTTTTCCTGGAAAAGTTGACCTTTGCAGGTGAGAGGCGACGCTGTCCCGACGACGTCGTGTACAAAAGTGTA
Organism: Chaunax sp. Z400; assembly: GCA_037577475.1. NCBI lineage: Eukaryota > Metazoa > Chordata > Actinopteri > Lophiiformes > Chaunacidae > Chaunax > Chaunax sp. Z400. Next base: position 21,944,850 of record CM075183.1, read on the forward strand.
AATACAAAGAGGATGTAAATATTCAGCTTTTTATAAGAAGAAAAGTCAAACTATAGTTGATGGTGGAAAGACGACAGGATGGAGGGATGAGTATGAAATAAAGATGAGTTTTATAAAGTGCTTGTTGAGTTCATTCTATCTATTTATCTTCTATTTATTTATCTATCATCTATTTGTCTGTCTGTCTGTCTGTCTTAGTTGTGGTAGTAGACAAACCGCCATGGAACGCCCTACTTAGCCTCTGATTGGCTTGTATGCCGATGACGTTTCTCACGTTGCCACTCGGGCGGGTCACTAAGGTAGTACTTCCGACGCGGAAGTTTTTTTCTGACTTCCGCATTTGGCTCCACATGAAGACGAGGGTTGTTTGTCTCACTGCAGGTAAAAACTGTTTTTTCTTAATGGTGGTTGTGTTATGATGTCATCTTTGACGTACTGTTTAATACGAAGAAGATTCAGATTACTTTAACGAACCGGAAGCTTTCACTTTTAAATGTTGAACTGACTGCAGCCCGCGGATAGGCTAGGCTACAGCTAATCTAACGTCAGGGAGAAGTTGGTAACAATATAAGTGACGTAAAGACAGCAGGTTGTTACGGTCCGTCTGAGATAAACCGGTAAAGACCACCGTTTTGGGTTTTTTCTTCAGATTTCTCCATTAACTAATTCAAGACAGTTTTGCTTCTGGTCTTAGTACTTCAGAGTACATGCACAAATACTACAAAGTACTTTTTCTGTGTAGTTTTTGAGTAATCCTAAATCCCTTCTGAAAGCAAAAATCAGACCTTATACCTCAATCTAATGTGGGATAAGAAACATTCATGGAATAAATATTTTTAGATGTAGTACTTTTTAAGGCTTTGAGTAAAGCCACAGTAGTTCTATGTCTACCAATGCCCCAGTTTCCCATCATTATAACCTGATCAACCTTGTTTTCTGTTTGTCAACAACCAGACCAGACCTGTAGTGTTTTGATTTTCAGGAGTCCAGGATGCTGCAGCCAAATGACCGAGTGTTCTGCATGATCTTCACTGTTCTGCTCTGTCACTCTGTCATTGTGGTACCTCAGTCATTTGGAGGTAATTATTACAAATTTACAATAAAACTAGATCATTTCATAGTGTTAGCTCGTAATATAGTATAGTATAGTATATCTAGTAATATAGCTTCGGCTATATTAGCTGTGGTTTGAGCTTAATGCTAATACCAATATGCTAACATGCTCACAATTACAATGATTTGTAGCAAGTGTGTTTTTACCTGGTTCACCAGCTTAGTTTAGCCTGTTAGCATTGGACACTTTCTTACATCTGCGGCTCGCAGGGATTGTCATCAGATACATCCAACAAGGAGGCCATGTTTTCGCCGGTATGGAAAAATGGATGGATCCGCCCCTTTATCCAGATTTTTACTTTGTTTATCTATTTTTTTATATTTGCAGGGACAGCGCACAATTAAAAGTAATTGTACCAGAGTAAGCTAGTTGCTAATTGTCCCTGGGAAAACCCAACAACCTCAGAACAGCTAACACATAAAACATTGAAGTCCATCAGTGTGACCTGATCTACTCCAAACCAGGTTCTTCCTGACCCAGTTTATAGACATCTGAATAACATTTCTCACTGTGACTTTAACCGTCAGACATCATTTCACATGTTCGATGGTTTTCCCCCCTTTTTAATGCAACTTTTTTCATTTTTAAAATGTAAAAAGCTCCATGTGACGTCATTTCTTATAACTGCTACATGTTCTTTTGATTTCCTTGCAGCTGGGTCAGAGTTGATTTGTTCCGATTCAGTCTTCGCCCTCCTCGGAGATGATGCCATTTTAAGGTGCAAACTCGACCCTCCCCTCAGTGCCAGTTCAGAGACCATTTTATGGACCAAGCCTGGTTTGGACCCAAAGTACATCCACGTCCACCATGATGGACAGCTGGTGTATCAGAGTCAGAATCCGTCCTATCGATATCGAACGGGTCTGTTTGTGGATCAGCTGATGAACGGGAACGTATCCATGAAGCTCTCTGATGTGAAACTCTCTGATTCAGGAAAGTACTTCTGCATCCTGGAGTCGATGCAGAAGGCAGCGTCTGTCCAGCTCTCCGTTGGTAAGTCAGACTCTGTCACAGAGACGAGGAAGATGAAGGCGTGAAGAGTTGGAGTCAAACATTCAAAACCAACTGTTGGTAGAATGAGCTCAATATGAGAAGATAATGAATGTTGTTATCAATTATTAATGTAGTCTTAGTCTAAATGTCATTCGTTTTTATATTTTTAGTCTAGTTTAATAAAAGTCTTGACATTTGAGTCTTTTCTCAGACATCAGGTTCTTATTTACATATCAGTCAGTCTAGTGGAGACCAAACCAATACTCTTGGTCATTTCCTCTTGACTCACATCCTGTTTGTTGTTTGACTGTCATCTCTCATCATCAGGTGCTGTGTCGACGCCGGACATTCGTTTGTTAGGGACTGATGCGTCCAGGCAAGTGGTTCTAGAGTGTAAATCTAAAGGCTGGTATCCGAAACCTGAGGTGTTTTGGTTGGACGCGGAGGAGACGCTCCTCCCTGCTGGACCGACGGAGACGGTCACAGGTCCTGATGGCCTCTATGCTGTCAGCAGCAAAGTGACTGTGGAGAAGAAACACGGCAACAACTTCACCTGTAAAATTCAACAGAAGGACATCGTCCAGACCAGACAGACACACTTCTATATTCCAGGTAGAAACCAGGTTGTACTCATGTGTGCTTCACATGGTTTAGAAAAAAAGAAAACTATAATAACCTCATTAAAATGGTTAAAATGGCACCTATTCCTTCTCTCATTAAAAACTTCCAGAATATATTGATGTAGAATTATTTTTAAGTTAAAGAAGGTGCAGGAGTCACGAAGCTTGTTTTCCATTCATTACATTTGATCACCTCGATGCACCACAGTCCTGCTTCACTGATCCACTGATCTCCTGACTTTCCGAGGTGTTTTTGAAGCAGCTGTAGAGACGAGTCTCTGGGATCAGTAGGGTTGGGTTCCGCTCACCTTAACAAAATTCAGAAGCAGAACATCTTATGGACTCAACCATTGATCGAGGTTCCGTTACGCATTTCCCGAACAGATCTGACTACAGTACAGATTTTACAGCGACTGTTGTCCCTGTAGCCAAACTTACCGGACTGACATGAATCACTACTCAGTACTGAAGTCAAGGGTCAGAACCCTTAAAAGTATGACGAAACCAACCCGAGTGATCAGGACCTTTAGAAACAGACTGCAGGTGTTGTAGGTCATTCTGTTCTCTTTCATCTTTTCAGATACTTTCTTCACGACCCCTTCCTGTTTCGCTTGGTATTGTTGGGTCTCCATCATTGTGAGCATCGCAGTGGCCTTGTTCATTTTCAGACCATTAAAGAGTATTCTTCTGTTCTGTAAGTCACATTCATTCCTCCTTTTACCTGTTTATTGGCTGCAGTAGTTTATATGAATTCATCTCTTGATGTAATAATAAAACCATCATGTTGGTGTTTGTCTGCTGCAGAGATAGAAGCAGCAGATTTAAAAATATTCTATGTCGGATCTCATATTTGACAAATATGAACACAGCAACTCTGCCTCTCTTGGTGCACAGGCTACAGCTGGTACCGGGAGTGTGTACAAGAACGGCATGAGGGAGAAAGGGATGTAATCCATGATGTAAAGGAAGTCGTCGGAATAGTAAAAAGAATACCAAGCATCTTTGAGAGGCCTAAATTCAGAGGAAATGCAGGTGAAGACCAACCCATGTTGAAGGTCCACAAGAAGAGAGATCAACCGCAGGACCAGCCGGATCAACCGCAGGACCAGCCAGATCAACCGCGGGACCAGCCAGATCAACCGGGGGACCAGCCAGATCAACCGGAGGACCAGCCAGATCAACCGCGGGACCAGCCAGATCAACCGCGGGACCAGCCAGATCAACCGCGGGACCAGCCAGATAAACCGCGGGACCAGCCAGATCAACCGCGGGACCAGCCAAAGCAGGTTTAAATCAGATCCACACAACTAGAACTAAGATTGTAGTTTTTAGGGATCAGTTTAGATTTCTAAAAACTACAACTACGGATTGATGAAACTTCCACTTTTAAAAACCCGCCAAACCTTTAGCCTTAAAAAAATGACACAAAAATAGGCGAATGTCTGTCATTTTGGCCTAATCCCATTTTTTATTTTCCCCTTGCCCCTTAGCCTTGCTTCGCCCCTTGAAACAGAGTTACAGGGTAGTGATTGAAAAAATCCCCTATGAAATGGGACGACCCTACAAGACTCTGATACGTTATCAGTAGTCGTAGACGGCGTTATAACAGATGCAATGAGTTTTTTGCTGCGACAATACCATCTTCATCTTCAGCTGTAGTGATTTCTCTTGCCATGATCTTGCTGATGATTCACAAGGCATTCTGGGAGATATCTCCTACCCCTCCATTTGAAGTGTGCCTCTGAAAACCCTCCGTTTGGAGGGCCATATAGCCCTAACACTTTGCCCTTCCCCTCTGTCTCAACAAGTATGGGGACACCCTACCCCGACGCGTGAATGCGCAAAACGGGTTGTTAGGGGTAAGTGTTAGGGGTAAGTGTTAGGGGTAAGGGGTGAGTTGGGATTGGGCCTTTGTCTGTCGTACATAAGTCATGTCACTTTATCAACCAGCAGACGGCTTACATCACCTCAGCATTCCTATTGGTGTGAATGTCAACACATGAATTTATTATATTCACAGCCAAGGTGTAGGTTACCTGTGTGTAATCCCACATCCCCCAAATGGTCAAATATGATACTTTAAAATGAATAACAATGTGAATACAACAGGTTTTCTACACGACAATCATTAGAATTAGAGAAGAGATTATGAGTGTGTCTAAGGTTGGGTTCACAGCCCAGTAATAGTGCAAGTACCAAGTAAGCATTCATGGCAGTATCATGTTTTGTGTTTGCAGTAGCAGTAAGTAGTATTTGTAGTATCAAGGATGACAGATGAGGACAAAATGGCTGACAATACAAAAAGCCCAATGAGAAGCCAGACTGGAACGTTTTAGTAGTTATTTAGTAGTATTAATAGATGACTAGTAGTAGTAGAATTAGTAGTAAAATCCGTCCTAGCACTATTAGTAGTGGTAGTATTAGTAGCAGTCGTTGGTCTAGTTTCCTATTTGAGGTTCTATTCAGTTAAAAATCTATTAGTCACATTGAGAGAAAAAAGACGGTTCAATCATAAAGGTGTAATTTTACGAGAAGAAATTCATAATATTATGCTGATGCTAACCATCTATCCCTCCAGTCGACAACCACCATCCGTCTCCTCCCGGTGGGTCTGGTTCTTTCTTCAGATCAGATCCAGTTTCTTCTCACTCCTGATTCTTAGAATAATATGGTTTGAACTGGGATTTCATGAAAACCAGTCTACATATCAAAATGTCCATTTAGTCCAGTAAAGACCAGAGTCTGGAGACCAGTTTAAACATTTAATCATGTTTCTATGGTAACGTATTATGAAGCTACATGGCACCAAAAAGGGGCGGGGTTTAGAGCTTTATTCATGTTGATTTCTCTACCAAAAGATGAAATTACCATAATTATTACTGGTGGTTCTAGATTGATGGTTGACTGTGGTTCTGCATGTGGTTTGTCCAAATGCTGTTGCCATTGATCAGCTGCTGTAGGTCAGTGTCAAACACTGGAGGGGTGGGGCAGGAAAGCAGACAGAATTGTTGGGTCTTGGCGGAGGTCTGCGCTCTGAGTGCCACTTTAGTTTGGTCTGTTTTTTTGTCGTCCTGTCTTTTTAAATATTCACATGGAGCATTATGAAGACAAAGCTAGGTCAGTCTTGTGAAATATTTTGACCTAATGAATCACTTTACATGCACACTGTGACACAGCTAGCATGCTACCAGTTTCAGCCAATCATGCCTTCAAAGTTGAGGCTCATAAATTGTGTTTAAATAGAGCTGCAGCCTTAATGGATCGGTTGTCTGACAGGTTCCCATAAGAATGAATGTACTTTGTTAGCTCTCATGCACACAGTGCTAAATGGAAAGCTAGATGCTGCTAGTGTGTCGCTGTCTACACTTGTTTATGTTTGTTTGTTAATGTCATGTTTGTAAATAAAATGTTTATACTAGTATTTCCATTTGCCTTGGTTGTTTTTCCTCCGTCGATTTTATCAAAAGTTCCACGTGTTAAAGGAAAAATGAGGTTTTGATTTTGGAGTGAACCGTGACCGTCCCTTTAAAACATTCTGGCAGCCATGTTTCTTTAAACCCGTTTAATCCTGTGTTGAATTCTAAACTGACTGCAGCATTAAACTGTGTGTAAAACTAGTAATACAACCAGGGTTTGGTTTGATGAACTCTGATCTGAAACACGTTGGTAAACATTTAAGTCTTCAAACATCACAACATATAAACTTTATCCTGTTACAGCTGACAGAAATAAACATGCCTCATGTTTATTGTTTACATGTGGTTATATTTAATTTTGGCAGCTTAAATACCTCAAGCCACATTTAAGAAACTCTTAATGAAAATTAGTGCTAAGATTGATCAATTATAGAATCGATCGATCTGCTTCATGTCAGGATCAACCAGATAAAAGTCTGTCACTTTGGAGTCCTGAACTCTCTGGGACTACAAAGGAAGGCCAGGTGATGACACGTCGGTCCAGATCACCTGATGGTCCGGTACATCATGAAGTCGACCGTGGTGCATCGTGGGAACTTTCCTATGGAGCTCTCCTCCACCGGCGTGTAGACTTTGATCTGCCTCATGTGTGTGTCTCTGCCATTCTGGTGGTTGGCCAGCACCGCGATCTGGATCATGAAGGTGCTGATCGGCTCGTTTGTCCGCTATAAAACAGACACATTGAACTCATCTTGAGGGCCAATACGGTTTCAGTTTACAGTCCCATCGTTTAAACCTGGGGGCGGGACATTTGAACAATGCTGGTCATCACCTCTGAAAAACCGGTTTCTCAGTACGACAGAGTTCTCGGATAGCGACGTGTTGATGGTCCATGATCCCAGTGACCTGTATCTAGCTCTAATGTGAACACGTGTGTCCTCCTAACAGCAGACATGCTAACTCTGAACTCATGGAAGGTTCAACACAACAAATCACATAACCCAACTAATCTAACAAAAGGTTTCCATCTGAAATGATGTAGAAAAGAATAAAAAGTTGGGTTTCTTACCTGGTTTATCAGAGAGATGTGAATCCAACCACTGGGCTCCACCATCTCTAACTGCTGCAGAGAGGAAGACAAAGCTGATGAATCTCCATCATAAACTTCAGACAGTCTCAGCTTTTATGTGGCAATAATGTAAGGAGTTGTTACCCTGATCTCCTGCAGGTTGTGGAAGTTGTTGCCCACTCTGACAGAGATCTTACTGGGAGTGTAGCTCTCATCTGATTTATAATCGGCATAGATACACAGCATCTTCACCGTCGTCCTCCTCCTGGTCCAAACAAAAACATCAGTGACATAAACAGGACTTTCAGATACAGCATCAAGAGAGACGGTCTGGAAAACATGCTGGAATATTTCTGAAGAGATCCCAGACTTCCTCAGAGAATAGTCCCAGCACCGGACGACCTCCAGACCTGAACTGTATGTTGACTAAATGAGGCTGAGATCCGTCTGACTGCCAGTAAGTCTCCAGGTTGTCATCCCTCAGCTGATCCACACCAAAACCTGGACATGGTGGGGGAACAAATGACGTCAGACTAGGTTTGCTTCTCTGTATACACACAGCAGATTGTACGTTGAGGTTCGTGACTGACCGGGTTTACAGGAGGACAGGGACCACACCGCCTGGGAGCCGATCTCCCGGACCGTCCCAGTCCGCTCCAGCTGCTTCGGGTCGGCGCCTGGTGGTGTCTTGCTCGGGGTGGCCATCTTCTAACTAGAGAGAGAGACAAAAACACCAGCTGGGCTTAAACTGTGAGGTCTGCGACCTAAACCTCCCCTCAAAAACTGGGACATTATGTAATAAGTTGCTAGTTATTTTCTGACATGCATACAGTCGTTACAGAAACGTTTTCATGGAGTATATTGTGGAGCTCCAGGTAGCTGCTAATAGCTAATATTTCTCCGCTGTATCGCAAAGCGTCTAAAACTTAGTTTTCGATAAAATTGGGAATAAAACTTACAAGTCTGGTTCGTAAAAATCTCCAGGATGCTGTCAGTGCATCAGACGTTTCTGTCTGACAAGAGTAAAGTTTAAATCCGCATTATTTCCCTGCTACCACTTCGAATCTCCCACTTTTGTCGCTTCTTACTGACGTCATCAACACAGTCGCACACAGAGTGTGTCCATCCCGCCATCTTTCCAGCCGGCTTCCAGGAGAGGAACACGTTGCTGGAAAAAAGAAGTTGCAACCCCAATAATTTGTCTCTAAACGTTGTTTCTAGTGTGTTTTTTTCGAAGCCGAGGAACGGGAGCCGGAGAGGGGTAAGTTTGTGACTTATCACTCGGGATGGTGGCTCTTTTTAGGGTTGTATTGCCCTTGAAACGAGCGCTGTTCTCAGCCGAGCAGCTGTCAGTGTGGGGCCTCCTCTGCTGATGTGAAGCTAACTGTGAGCTAATGGCTAATAACCATACAATGTAGCGCGTGGAGCCGCTTTTCAAACTAGTAATCGATCCATTGAAGTACAGAAGAAGAGCTGATCGATAGTTTGACTGTAGTTTTTAACACAGCTGCTGTTAGTGGCACAGTGACCCCAAAACATCACGATTTATTTGTAAGGGAAGGGACTGCTCCAGACTCCGTTCAATAATTTGCCATTTAAATGTTTCTTTGCTTAAAAATCAAAACATACAACCACAATATCAGGAATCAATATGTAGTATCAATTCTTAGGACTGTTCGATGAATTCGGCTGATCAGTGACTCACATATCGACAGGTCATTTGAGGACAAATCTAACTTTGCTGATGCCACCGCCCGATACACGCTGCGTTTCGGCGAAGGGATGTTTATAAACCCGAACATATCTTCATTGAGATGAATGTATGTTTGAATCCTTGCGTATTGGAGTTGATGGATGACGTAAGGCATAAGATAGCGGAGCACCTGTCAGCGGTGAGGTGACAATAAAATGACAGACTTTTAAATGTAATCTGGTGCGACTTCCTGTCCCTGCTAAAGACTGCTAAAGACTGCTAAGCGTCAACAGAACTGGTCTCCCAGCTTCATTTACGTCACTTCATCATCCTAAGGCCTGCTATTACACCCGAGTCTACATTGAAGCCAGAGGCAATGGTTTGGTTCCAGTCTGGAACTGGTGACTGACTGGTCTCGGGTTGTGATAGTAGATCTGTGTTAGCCTATTGTTGAAAGCAAACGCTGTGTTTTTTTTGTTCAGGAGTGAGAGTTGCTTCAGCAGAGTCAACAGTGTGCATTGTGGGATTATAGGAATTGCCATGTGTGTACAGAAATGACGTCATGAACAGCACCGTCTCTCGGTGATAGGCAAAAGCTAATGAGGGCCGGTGAACAACAAACAACCTGTAGACATATAGCACCATACACACTTCTGTAGCTTTCACCATAAAAAATAGATACATGACCCTCCAGTCAGAGTTGAGGTGAAATCAAGCTGAATGTTTTCTGTGTATGGAGCAGCAGAAAGTTTTAGTGCGGTGTGAAACATTAACCCCTTGTTCCCCGGGTTGTGCAGCTCCTCAGGTGCTAGCGTCCGTCATTCCAGCCCTTCATTATGGCGGATAAAAACACCAGGATCGCCATCGTAAACCATGACAAATGCAAACCTAAGAAATGCCGTCAGGAGTGCAAGAAGAGCTGCCCTGTGGTCCGGATGGGTGAGTGATCTCCAGCTGCTGGAGCACCAGAACCACAAACTTTAACACCACAATCTAACGGTGTGTGTCTGCAGGTAAGCTGTGTATCGAGGTGACGCCTCAGAGTAAGATCGCCTGGATCTCCGAGTCTCTGTGTATAGGCTGCGGAATCTGCATCAAGGTAAGAACAGAAGCAGCCAATCAATGCTGAGGGTTTTTGGACCAACACAATCTCACTGATGGTTTCTCCTCACAGAAATGTCCCTTCGGAGCTTTGTCCATCGTCAACCTGCCCAGCAACCTGGTGAAGGAAACCACACACAGATACTGCGCCAATTCCTTCAAACTGCACCGGTACGCCGCCTCAGCTGCTCCACAGGCCTGAGCTCTGCCTGATCTCAGATCAGTTTACTGGTCTGGACGCTGCTGAGACGCAGTGAACAGGAAGTCTCTTCTAGTTTGTCTCCAGACTGAAGTTGTCATTATTTTTGATTTGGTTTTGCTGGTTATTCTCAGCCTAAGTGTTTCGTCTTCAGTTTAACACGGAGGACGAGGATTAGTTTAGACTCTGGGATGTGATATTTCTGTCTGATGATGTAATGAATCGTCATCATCGCTGCAGTCGGTCACCAGCTGCCAAAACGGTCCAGAGATGAAGGTGTTTGTAGTCCGGTGAACCGACTGCTTCAGTCTTCTGTTATTTATAGTTGTATTTATAGATTGAAGCCTGCTGAGGAGGCGTGACGTACAACACAACAACTGTTTATTTATCAGAGCTTTGTAAACAACAAAGTAACATTTAGTGTCCCTGTTTCCTGTCAGAGGCTAACGGCCTCCTCAGCCTCGTGTTGTCTCCCCAATTTTGGAGACATTTTCTCCTCCTTTGAGTTGCTGCTAACTGCTAACTTGCTACTAGCTTGTTGTGGGTCACCCCCCCGGTCTCGTCCTGCCACCTCACCGCTTCATCCATTTTTACAGCCGTTGCTTCAGCTCTGACGGCTCGACAAAGGAAGAGGAGCTAACGCTGCCGCTCTTCTTAGCGTCTCAGCGTCTGTGAGGTGATTGGTTAGTTGATGCAGGAGGAGGTGGTGTTGAGCTCTGTGGGAGTAAAGACGAGGAAGAGGAGCAGCAGGAACATTTCTGATTGGCTTCAGAGGGTTGAATTAAAACATCTGACCTGTTCCTCCTCCTGATTGGTTGAATCATACCGAGACGTTACAGTATGGGGTGTGTTCATTGGCTGTTTGTGTGCAGGCTGCCCATCCCCAGACCAGGAGAGGTGCTCGGGCTGGTGGGGACCAACGGTATCGGCAAGTCCACCGCTCTGAAGATCCTGGCAGGAAAACAGAAACCCAACCTGGGCAAGTACGATGTGAGTGTCTCCCCCTGAACGCCAGGGCAGGCGGCCATGTTTGACACGTTGAGGCTGTGCTGATGAGATAACATGTGGGTGGAGCTACTCACAGCTGACCATCAACTGAAGCCATGTTTGTAATTCTGAGAAGAATGAACCCAGAAAATATTCACCTCCACTTAGTCTACAGGTTACAGCATTAATTAGATTTAAAGTTGTTCCATTCCAAAATGAAACCTTCTTTTATTTAATCCTTGATTCAGTAGCAATTGAACTTCTTTTCTTAGCTTGAAGACGTTTCATCTGAGAGGCTTCATCAGTTCTAAACTGTTGGTTCGAGGTCAGGATATTTATCCTCTGTGATCTAAACTACCTTGAGAGTCGTTAAGGAACCGGATCCCTTTCCTTTTCTTCCCAGTCCTATTGTGGGTCGTTGGGGTTTCTGGGACGAGCCGTCTCTCTTATGCATATTGAGATGACATGAGGATGACTTTCTTATAGAGAAAGTCATCCTGTGCTGTTTGATACGTTCGCTGATGATCTGATGGTTTATTCTCTACCAGAATCCTCCAGACTGGCAGGAGATCCTGACTTACTTCAGAGGCTCTGAGCTGCAGAACTATTTCACCAAAATCCTGGAGGACGACCTGCGAGCCATCGTCAAACCGCAGTACGTCGACCAGATCCCCAAGACCGTCAAGGTGAACGAGTTCAGCAGGTCGAGGTCAGGTTGAGACAGAAGCTGTGTCCCGCTTCAGGGTCCGCATCCCAAACTGAACGCATCACAAAGGCGGTCCTCTTCTCTCAGGCCGTTAAGGATCCTTAGTGGCCTGTCGTATCCCAGGGTTCATTGGGCACACATTAAAATTTCTGCCTCCCTTTCTGTTACTATGACTACCTCCACTACTGCAACAGTTCTAATCACTACTAGTATTACTACCACTACTGCTTTAAGTACTGCGTCACATTTTTTACTACGACTATTTCTACTGCACAGCTTCTTTTTTTTTTTTTTTACAACGACTTTAACTTCAACTAATCGTCAACCAGTCAGATTCAGCTGTCAGTGTTGCTAGGCGACCGGAGCTTCGTAGCGCAAGGGTTAAAAACAGGAAGTGCAGGTGACTTCCTCCTTAGACCAGACCGTCTCTAATGGTCTCAGACCGGGTCTGTTGACGGATGCGGCTCCTGAAGTGGGACACGGGTCATTTAGGGCAGGTTGTAACTCTCCACGTCTGCTTCCAGGGGTCAGTAGGAGCCATCCTGAGAAGGAAGGACGACACAGACACACAAGACATTGTGTGTCAACAGCTCGGTAAACACACACAAACACACACACAGACACAAACACTCACACACAGACACAAACACTCACACACAGACAGCATCAGGCTAACTTTACTGTTACCTTTTGAACTTTCCACGTCTGTGTTGTGATTGGTTGTTCTCCGTTCACGTTGTTGCCGGGCAGACTTGAGCCACCTGCGGGAGAGGAACGTGGAGGATCTGTCCGGAGGGGAGCTGCAGAGGTTCGCCTGCGCCGTCGTCTGCATCCAGCAGGCCGACATGTGAGGAAACCAGGATGGATGTCAGGTTACCTTTCTGTGAACTGACTGAACCTGAATGTCTGTTTCTCTGCTGCAGTTTCATGTTTGACGAACCGTCCAGTTACCTGGATGTGAAACAGAGGCTGAAGGCGGCCATCACCATCCGCTCACTCATCACCCCCGACAGGTAGGACGTCTCTGCGGTAAAAGGCTCCACCGCTGTCCACCGTTTATTCCTCTTCCTGTGCTCTGATGTCATCGTGTGCGTTCCAGGTACATCATTGTGGTGGAGCATGACCTGAGTGTGTTGGACTACCTGTCTGACTTCATCTGCTGTCTGTACGGAGTCCCCAGCACCTACGGAGTCGTCACCATGCCCTTCAGCGTCCGAGAGGGTAAAACACAAATAACTGTGCCTTCATGTTAGTCCAGGTATCAGGTATCCTGGTTCAACCAAAACCCTCCACGTGGTCCACAGTCGTACGTCCTTCCTGGTTTCCATCAGTCTTCTTCTCTGACTTCAGGGATCAACATCTTCCTGGACGGCTACGTCCCCACGGAGAACCTCCGGTTTCGTGAGACCTCATTGGTCTTCAAGGTGGCTGAGACGGCCAATGAGGAGGAGGTGAAGAGACTCAGGCACTACCAGGTGTGTTCAGGTTACCGTGGTAACCCTTTCTCCTTCCTCGTTCACCATCACCATCATCATCGTCAGCGTTAAGTGATGTCGTTTGTCGTTGTTCAGTATCCAGAGATGAAGAAGACGATGGGCGAATTCACTCTGGAGATCAAAGGTGGAGAGTTCACCGACTCTGAGATCATGGTGATGCTGGGAGAGAACGGTGAGAACCAATCAGACTGTTTGGTTGTTCTGGACAGATTTTAGGAACATGTGACCAAATCAGTCACATCCTGAACCGCTAACCCTGAACCCTAACGTCATCCATCTAACGTAAATGTGACGCGACACAGACGTACTCAAACAGGACGTGATCTCCAGGCCAGTGGAGTAACCTGTGATGTGTTCATGTCTGCAGGAACAGGGAAGACCACCTTCATCAGGATGTTGGCTGGAGGACTCAAATCTGACGGGGGAGGTGAGTATCAGTTCAGACCGGGTTCCAGCATCCAGTCACAGGTAGTCCAGAACCATCGCTCAGACCTCGTCCACCAGACTCCCTTTAAAAAACAGACCGTTTAGAAAGATGCTGAATCACTCCTGACTTTACAGACGGATCTTAAATGTCAATGTTCAGTGAAATCTACTGATTTATCATTATTATTTCTGATTTGTGTGATTTTGTGTGTAAACTTTGTGTTGCTGCTCCTCTTGGTCAGTCTTTGATCTCAATGGTTAAATATTTAAAAAAATAAACCAGGTCAGACAGCAGGACCAGGTTTGACCACAACCACTGATCTGATTCTCTCTTTCAGGTGAGGTTCCAATCCTGAATGTCAGCTACAAGCCGCAGACCATCAGCCCCAAGTTTAAGGTCTGTTAAAGGAGAGACAGAAAGAGAGAGAGAGAGATGGAGGGATGATAGATATTAATCGTCCACCATGACTTTAAATGTTCGTCCTTCTATAGAACATCAGTTTAGAACCACAAACTCTTCCTGATGTGTTTTCATTGTGTGAACATGAAGTTGATCATGTGACATGCTGATGACATCATCGTCTCTGTGCAGGGCAGCGTCAGAGCTCTGCTGCACGAGAAGATCCGAGACGCCTACACCCACCCTCAGTTCATCACCGACGTCATGAAGCCCATGCAGATCGAGAGCATCATCGACCAGGACGTAAGAACCGCCCCTTTAGTTTGAAGCCTGCTGATGGAGACATAGTGAGGCCTCACCCCCTCCTCCCCCGTCCTCCTCCCCCCTCAGGTGCAGAACCTCTCTGGTGGTGAGCTGCAGAGAGTCGCTCTCACTCTCTGTTTGGGGAAACCAGCTGACGTTTACCTGATCGACGAACCCTCAGCCTACCTGGACTCCGAGCAGAGACTGATGGCCGCCAGGGTCGTCAAGAGGTCTCACACACACTTCCTTTTCCTGTCCTCCCCTTTTCTCCCCATCTGTCACCATTTCCTCCCCTCTACTCCCCCATCCTGCTGTGCCTCTGACTGCGGTGTGTCTCCGTGCACAGGTACATCCTCCACACCAAAAAGACGGCGTTCGTGGTGGAGCACGACTTCATCATGGCGACCTACCTCGCCGACAGAGTCATCGTGTTTGACGGGATTCCCTCCAAGCACACCGCGGCGAACACGTAAGACCCACACAGACATGTTTAGACTCACGGAGCGCTGACTGAACGCCGTGATGAACCTGAACCTCTCTTCAGTCCTCAGAGTCTGTTGGCCGGGATGAACCGGTTTCTGTCGCTGCTCGAAATCACTTTCAGAAGAGACCCGAACAACTTCAGGCCGCGGATCAACAAGCTCAACTCCATCAAGGTACCAACGCCGACGTTAAGCCTCCTTCCTGTTGGTCCTCAGACATCTTTGGAGTGTTGGTTGAAGACGGTTAATAGTTGCTGCTGGTTGTTTCTTATGAGGGCAACTTTCCAGTCCACTGTACCAGTTTAACCAGTAAAGTTTACATCAGATGTCGAAACAAAAAACAAGATTAAAAACAGGTTGTTTTCTTTTCTGACCTCATTCATGCAGATAATCAGAGGTTCAGAAAATACAAACAGTTAAATGTCATTTTTACAAATTTAGCACCAAGTGGTTGAGTTGAAGCTTAAAGTTAAAAACACATTAAGTTTCTCTGACCTCTGCTGGTCATTTGTAGGAATTACAGTTAAAAAGGAAGAAAATACTGGATGTTTTACGGTAGTTGTCTGATCACACCTATAAAGAGTTAACAGTAACCCCAGCACAAAAAAACTGATTGTTGATGTCTACTGACCAATAAAGTTTTCTTCAAAGACGCACTGAACTCTGCCGTCTTTCTCCCAGGACACAGAACAGAAGAAGAGTGGAAACTATTTCTTCCTGGACGACTAGGACGACTTCCTGCGACGCTCCGGTGGGGCTGCGTTCAGCAAACAGCAGATATGCTAAAGTTCTGAGGAAGAAAACTCATCAACTTTTGTGTACCAGGCAGCAGCAATGTTGTGAAACGTTTCAAATAAAAGTGCATTGCATTCTGTGTCAGTCAGCCTGAACAGGACTGGGCTGAGTTCACAAACCAGCGACATTGTGGAACATTAAGCAGCGTATTTTAACATTCATGCATTTACAACCAATAAACTGATGCTAGCTGATCGGATCTGTTTCTGTGTTTCTGGTGGTGCTTCTGGGCGGTTGACACTACGTTTGTTCACGATGACAACAAAAAAAGAAAAGAAATCATGTTTTCTTAAAATCTCTATTTTTGTTAACCTGATTTTCAAAAATAAACCCATCTGTCAGTCATGAGTGTTAGAATTCAACTATTTTAATATTTACTTTGAAACATGACTGTTTTCCACTGGTGTGACCGATTTTCAAGCTACTGTAATGAAATGTAAAAATAAGACCAAATACATTAAATTACTTTTATTTATATAGTACCGATGTTTATGATAGTATTCATGTTCCCACTCTAAATGAAGTACAGATGACATCACTGGAGCACATCAGGTGAGTTTTGGTCAGATATATATCAGAATATTGATTTTTCTGCCCACTGTTTTCTAAGGACCACGTGTGACAAAGTGTTGCTATGAAAATTTGAATACATTTATATTATTTGACTTCTTAAAATGATGTTAACCTTATGCTGTAACATTGGACTGAAGGTCTGGTGTAAACTGATCATGTGACTGAAAATGTCCACATGAAACCAGAGGATGTAGGATATAAATAAGGCCTACATAAATGCATTTTTTAAATTAAATAGATACTTCTATAATAGCAGACGGATGTGTGTGTATGTACATATGTATGCAAAAGTATGTATGTAAGTATGCAAATAGTGGTTGAGTTGAAGCTTAATGCTAAAAACACATTAAGTTTCTCTGACCTCTGCTGGTCATTTGTAGGAATTACAGTTAAAAAGGAAGAAAATACTGAATGTTTTATGGTAGGTGTGATTCCGTTAAAGCACGTCTGATCACACCTATAAGAGTTAAGAGTAATAACCCCAGAATAACTGCACTGTTTGGCAAGTTAGATTCGTTAGTTTCTTTATTTTTTGTGTCTGTGTTTCTGTTATGTACCATTTTCACTTTAAATATTCTGATTGTTTTTGGCTTATTTGTTATTGATTGATGCACTGTGAATTTGATCTGTTGCTGTTCAATTGATATCGGTTTGTAGTCTGTGTTAAATAAAGGAAAAAAACAAAAGAATTCTCCACACACAAAAAAAGGATGCAAGCAAGTATGCAAAGTATGTAAGTATGCATGCAAGTATATAAGCAAGTATGCAAGCAAGTATTTAAGTATGCATACAAGTATGTAAGTATGCATGCAAGTATGCAAGTATGCATGCAAGTATTTAAGTATGCATACAAGTATGTAAACAAGTATCCAAGCAAGTATGCAAGTATGCATGCAAGTATATAAGCAAGTATGCAAGTGATATAACCCCATAAGGGATAAAGGAAGCAACAAAGGGAATGGTACAATTGTTTATTGACCGACCAGGTGTTAAACACAACAGGATAAGGAGGAGAACACCAAACAAAAGATAGGGCAGCGGGCGAGGCCCACTCCTATATCAAATATAAGCAACAGAAAACGACCAGCTAACTAACAGAAAACACAATGTTCAGCGGCTGATAGAACAGGGAAGGACAGGGATGATTGGACCACACAGCGCGGAGAGAAGGAGCTGGAGCCAACAAACAGGGGATGCCACGACGTCATCTGCGTAGCCGAGGGAGAGGACGGCATCTGGGGAATCCCTCCGGAAAGCGGCCGCTCGACCACAGCATATAAACATAAACTTAACGGTTGTAACAGCAAGCAAGTATGCAAGCAAGTATGCAAGTATACAAGTATGCATGCAAGTATGCAGCTAGAGATGCTACTGTTGTTTTTTTTCTCTCTCACTCACTCTGGCCTCATCTCTGCCATCTTTTCTTTACATCTCTCTGCATGCAAGTATACAAGCAAGTATGCAAGTATGCAAAGCAAGTATACATGCAAGTAAGTATGCATCCATGTATGTAAGTATGCAAGTATGAGTAATCAGTACAATGATGGTACTTGATGGTTAGTAGTTATCTTTGATAGATGCTTTTCTTTTAAATACTCAATTTCACATCATTAGTCCTCAAAATCTGTTGAATCTGAGGAAAGATGGATTGCAAAAGTCTTTGAGAACATAAAGTAGTCATTATGCTCAAAGACAAATGTCAGAATTACATATATTGTATATATGTTTCATGATGTAAACATTTATACATAATGGATAGAACAAGCTGAACAAAACAGACACAGCTACAAAAATAGAATCTGTACTGAAGTTTTATTTATTCAACCTCATAGAAATATGCAACAGACAAGAGCCTTTTTCTTTACAGCAGAGAAGAAAAAGAAGTGAAAGTAGCAAAAGTAAGGCACTAAATCTCTGAAGAGTTCCCAATTGGTCAAACGTGAATGAAAGAAAAACAAACCCAAAGAAAGAAAAATGTGACAAACCACAGAAAGGGACAGGAAACCAGCAGCCGACAAAATACAAATATCTAAAGACAAAAACTTTGAAGTTGTTCTCAAATTACATTTTGTCATAAGTCAGACTTGTGTTCATCTGATCCCGTTTATCCATTTTAACATGTTTTTAGCTCACATTTTTGACACAAACAAGTGCTCCCTAAATGTTGATGCTTGTTGCTATTTAAATAAAGCTTTACAGACATGCTAAGCTCTCAGTTATGCTACATTCAAGGGATGGTACAGAGTTTGAATTCCTACTTAAGAAATAGTTCCATATTTTTTGTGCCACTCTAAACTTTGTAAGGTTAATCTGTACCTAAAGCCAGAAGGTGGTTAGCTAGTTTAGCACAAAGTGTGGACACGGAGACCGCTAGCCTAGCACACAGCAAAAATACAAATGGCTAATTGATACTTACATTTTTGCTGGTGAAGGTGCCAATAGTAGTGTATTTTCAATAAACTAGCTGGTTCCTCCTGTTTTCACTCTTTATGCTAAGCTAACCAGCAGCAGCATCCACTTTAGCATAGAATAATAATTTTTTTAATTAACATTTTGCAAAAAGTCAGAATTTACCCAAAAATATTGAATTATTCCTTTAAAAAGGAGTGCAATGTAAAGTCACTTCAAATGAAAATTCAGAGTACAAACTCAGCTCAGACATTTTTTTAGAACACCAAATTAACATGGTGAAAAAAAATCTACTCAACTCAACTGTGAACGTGTTTACAATCTTTAACACAATTTCAGGTTGTTTCTTTCAATCAAAACATCCGCCTGAGGAAATGTCAAAAGAAAGTTACACTTGCTAACATGCTACACCAATGAGCTAGCTAATAATGAGCTCAATAAAGAAGATCTGATTGTGTTCAAGTTTCCTTGGCAAGCTGGAGCATTTCAAATTACAGAGTCTCCGGTTTTCCTATTTCCAACGTGTAACAAAAAGCAGGTGAAAACGATTCATTTCTATATGGAACTAATTTCATCCACCAATCAGATCTCTGTTTGATGACACAGGATTAGACTCGAGGAGAACACTCGCTATCATTGGCTGAGAGCTAGTATCCTCTCTCACGGCCCCTCCCCTTATAGGAGGAGTTATACTGGACATAGCTAAAGCCCGCCCCTGTGTCTCCTCCATGCCTCCACCTGTGTGCCCCCCTGCCTGAAACATGGCTCCCCCTTCCTCTCCCCGATCCTCTGTGGATTCTCCTCGTCCCTCGGTGGTTATAGGTTGTTGGTTTGAATCCCGTCTGCTCCTCCCAGTCTTCCTCCGTTGTGCAGCCAACAGACAGTGACTCTGTCATGTTTGACAGGTAATCCTGACTGGGCTCTGGTGGCCCTGGTGAGGTGTATGTGTTCAGTTTTTGGTGGCCCTGGTTACCATGGGAAGAGTTGTCAACAGGGGTGGTCCTCTTTGAATTGATTTCATAAGGTGATGGAGAGCCAGGAGTGCTGCTGGTCTTCATGGTTGTCATAGAGACAAGGGCATCCTTGACGCCAAGGTTTGAAACCAGCTGAAAAAGATACAGGTTTAAACTTTTTTTTTTAAAATACAACTGCTGTTAAAATACTGTCAACATACCAAATATACAACTGCAGCTATGGTTAATATACCACTGAAACTACGCTTAATATACCCCTGAAACTACGCTTAATGTACCACTGAAACTACTGTTAATGTACCACTGAAACTACTGTTAATGTACCACTGAAACTACGCTTAATGTACCCCTGAAACTACGCTTAATGTACCACTGAAACTACTGTTAATGTACCACTGAAACTACGCTTAATGTACCCCTGAAACTACGCTTAATGTACCACTGAAACTACCGTTAATGTACCACTGAAACTACCGTTAATGTACCACTGAAACTACCGTTAATGTACCACTGAAACTACCGTTAATATAACACTGAAACTACCGTTAATATAACACTGAAACTACCGTTAATATACCACTGAACTACTGTTAATATACCACTGAAACTACTGTTAATATACCACTGAAACTACTGTTAATATACCACTGAAACTACTGTTAATATACCACTGAAACTACTGTTAATATACCACTGAAACTACTGTTAATATACCCCTGAAACTACTGTTAATGTACCCCTGAAACTACTGTTAATGTACCCCTGAAACTACTGTTAATGTACCACTGAAACTACTGTTAATATACCACTGAAACTACTGTTAATATACCACTGAACTACTGTTAATGTACCACTGAAACTACTGTTAATATACCACTGAAACTACTGTTAATATACCACTGAAACTATTGTTAATATACCACTGAACTACTGTTAATATACCACTGAACTACTGTTAATATACCACTGAAACTACTGTTAATATACCACTGAACTACTGTTAATGTACCCCTGAAACTACTGTTAATATACCCCTGAAACTACTGTTAATGTACCCCTGAAACTACTGTTAATGTACCACTGAAACTACTGTTAATGTACCACTGAAACTACTGTTAATATACCACTGAAACTACTGTTAATATACCACTGAACTACTGTTAATGTACCCCTGAAACTACTGTTAATATACCACTGAAACTACTGTTAATATACCACTGAACTACTGTTAATGTACCCCTGAAACCACTGTTAATATACCCCTGAAACTACTGTTAATGTACCCCTGAAACTACTGTTAATGTACCACTGAAACTACTGTTAATATACCACTGAAACTACTGTTAATATACCACTGAACTACTGTTAATGTACCCCTGAAACTACTGTTAATATACCACTGAAACTACTGTTAATATACCACTGAACTACTGTTAATATACCACTGAACTATTGTTAATATACCACTGAAACTACTGTTAATATACCACTGAACTACTGTTAATATACCACTGAAACTACTGTTAATATACCACTGAACTACTGTTAATGTACCCCTGAAACTACTGTTAATATACCCCTGAAACTACTGTTAATGTACCCCTGAAACTACTGTTAATGTACCACTGAAACTACTGTTAATGTACCACTGAAACTACTGTTAATATACCACTGAAACTACTGTTAATATACCACTGAACTACTGTTAATGTACCCCTGAAACTACTGTTAATATACCACTGAAACTACTGTTAATATACCACTGAACTACTGTTAATGTACCCCTGAAACCACTGTTAATATACCCCTGAAACTACTGTTAATGTACCCCTGAAACTACTGTTAATGTACCACTGAAACTACTGTTAATGTACCACTGAAACTACTGTTAATATACCACTGAAACTACTGTTAATATACCACTGAACTACTGTTAATGTACCCCTGAAACTACTGTTAATGTACCCCTGAAACTACTGTTAATATACCACTGAAACTACTGTTAATATACCACTGAAACTACTGTTAATATACCACTGAACTACTGTTAATGTACCCCTGAAACCACTGTTAATATACCCCTGAAACTACTGTTAATGTACCACTGAAACTACTGTTAATGTACCACTGAAACTACTGTTAATGTACCCCTGAAACTACTGTTAATATACCCCTGAAACTACTGTTAATATACCACTGAACTACTGTTAATATACCACTGAAACTACTGTTAATATATCACTGAAACTACTGTTAATATACCACTGAAACTACTGTTAATATACCACTGAAACTACTGTTAATATACCACTGAAACTACTGTTAATATACCCCTGAAACTACTGTTAATATACCACTGAAACTACTGTTAATATACCCCTGAAACTACTGTTAATGTACCCCTGAAACTACTGTTAATATACCCCTGAAACTACTGTTAATATACCACTGAAACTACTGTTAATATACCCCTGAAACTACTGTTAATATACCCCTGAAACTACTGTTAATATACCACTGAAAATACTGTTAATGTACCACTGAAACTACTGTTAATGTACCACTGAAACTACTGTTAATATACCACTGAAACTACTGTTAATATACCACTGAAACTACTGTTAATATACCACTGAAACTACTGTTAATATACCACTGAAACTACTGTTAATATACCACTGAAACTACTGTTAATATACCACTGAAACTACTGTTAATATACCACTGAAACTACTGTTAATATACCACTGAAACTACTGTTAATGTACCACTGAAACTACTGTTAATATACCACTGAAACTACTGTTAATATACCACTGAAACTACTGTTAATATACCACTGAAACTACTGTTAATGTACCACTGAACTACTGTTAATATACCACTGAAACTACTGTTATTACTCTGACATATTGTGCGTTTCGTACTATGGGGTTGTTGTTGAGTGGCGGGTCCACCAGCAGCACCCCTCTGGACAGACTCTCTCCCTGCTCCTTCCTGAGGGCTGATGGGAAACAAACTTCATGTTAAAGGCTGGACTCATACATTTTGTATTTTAGCTCCCCTGATGGCAGAAAAAAATTAACAACCAGAAATTTAAGGACTTTCTTGTAAACATTTCATTTTATATGGGATATGTTAACAAAAAACTGTCAACATACCAAAACCAGGAGCAGCTGATCTACTGTTAGCATTGGCCAAGTTAGCAGCAGCAGAACCAGGTACTCGGCTGGGCCCTTGGCCAGGCAGTGTGTCCCCATTGGTGTGCTGAGGCTGCTCCACTGCCCCCTGGCTCACCTGGAGCTCTTCAGATGAAGACCGATATCCAATAGAGGAGGGGGAGTACACGGGCACAGCTGATGGGTACTGTGGGTGGAAGCCCTGAGCCAAGGTTTGGGGAACTGGATATGGAGCTGGATAACCAACTGAGAAGCTGGTGTTTCTGGGTGTGGACATCTGATGCTGTTGCCATGGCAGCAAGGGGCAGGATATCCTGTGTGATGGAGGCTCAATGACGGGGTAACCGGCCTGGTTGAAGACGTCACTGGGTGGGGGGGTTTCACTGAGTGTGGTTTGCTGTTCGTACTGAGGCGGCATTGATGCTGAAGTCGGGGGGTAATGGGGGTGGGGGTATGGCTCCTGGTGCCTGGTGGGGGCGGTGGAGGGAAGGTAATTGTGGGTGGGGGAGGGGGAGCGGGAGGGGCACCTGGGCTGCATGGTGTGGGCCTGCTGGAGGGGTAGGAGGTACATGTAGGGGGCAAACATGGGCATGGAGTAGGCCTGCAGAGAAAAGGGCAGGAATGAGGTCACTTTTAAAGGAGAAGGTTGGACCAATGAGGACAAACATGGCTGCCTGTGCAGAAATATCACAATAAGATGTTCACTGGTTCCCAGTTTCACTGCTAGTTCCGTGTGTTTTGTGTGTTTCGTCTTACCTTGACTCCCAAGTTGAAGAAAAACCTCAAGATGTTCGTATCTGTAGAGATAAATCAGAAATGTTGGTGAAATACCGGTTTGGTCACAGTGATCTGGTTCTTTAAAAAAACTGTTCTTCTGAATTATTTTGTTTTCTCAGTTATTTCCGACACCAGGAGGAACAGAACCGGGTCTACAGTTGATGGTACCCGACCCGACTGAGGTGTTCCTGTTATGTTCGCCCCACTGGGACGGACAGACTAACCAATCAAAGGATCATTAGATGCAGGGCTCTGTCATTCGGACTCTCACCTTTGGGCAGGTCATCCCCGACTTTGCTGGAGGAGAAAGGAGGAGTCGGAGCCATGTCGCCCTTCTCCCCCAGGGGGAACCCCGGGTACAGGGGGTCCTGGTAGAGCTGGGACAGCTGCTGCAGAGGAACGGCTCCTGTGATGGACTGGGGGTGGAAGGGATGTGCAGATGCTAAGTGGGGATGCTGAGAGGGGTGAGAGAGGTGTGACTGCTGGGAGGGAGCATGAGGCAGAGAGCTAGCCTGAGTCTTGGTGTGCTGGATGTGAGAGAGCGAGCCCTCGGTTTGATTTTGGGTGTTGGGGGTCTGGGATTGGTGAGAGGGATGGGTCAGGGAGGCAGAGAGAGACAAGGAGGGATGGGGGATTTGGGAGGGATGAGGAGGCTGGGCTGGCTGGACGTTGAGGTGAGGATGGGTGACAGACGGTTGAGGCTGCACAGAGGCGGAGACAGGAACTGAGGACTGGGAAGGGTGGGGGTAGGAATCTTCTAGAGCTGGGTGGGAAGACTGGACCGGGCCCACCTCAGACTGGAACTGTGGGAGGAATTGGGGCTGGAGGTGGGGAACAGAGGCCACCTCATTGTGGAACTGAGAGTGTAGCTGATGGTGGTGAGGTTGAGGCTGGGTCTGCATCTGGTGCATCAAGACTTGATTAGGGGGCAGCAAAGACTGGGTTTGGTTCTCACCCTGGGTTAATGAGACCTGGGTTTGGGTCTGGGACACAGAGATTTGGCTCTGATTGTGGGGCAGAGACACCTGAGGCTGAACCTGGGACAGGGAGGCGTGGTTTTGGAAGGTCAGAGGTGCAGTCAGAGGAAGTCCATCTGTCACAGAAACTGAAAAACAGAAGCGATGAAGACGAGTCAGAAAGATTTGATTGGTAAAAACTCTGCAAAAACATTCTCAGTCTGAACTCGTCCTGTCACACCTGTATCCATGACGATGGCTAGCTATTTTGTAAACGACAAGAAAAGATGGGTTTCAATAAGTCAGAGGATATTTACCCATTAATATAAAGCTACAAAGCTAACGACTTTGTTACAGGCTAACATTGATGTTAGCTTCTCCACCAGGCTAACATTGATGTTAGCTTCTCCATCAGCTAACGTTGATGTTAGCTTCTGCACCAGGCTAACACTGATGTTAGCTTCTCCATCAGCTAACGTTGATGTTAGCTTCTGCACCAGGCTAACACTGATGTTAGCTTCTCCACCAGGCTAACACTGATGTTAGCTTCTCCACCAGGCTAACACTGATGTTAGCTTCTCCACCAGGCTAACACTGATGTTAGCTTCTCCACCAGGCTAACATTGATGTTAGCTTCTGCACCAGGCTAACACTGATGTTAGCTTCTCCACCAGGCTAACACTGATGTTAGCTTCTCCACCAGGCTAACACTGATGTTAGCTTCTCCACCAGGCTAACACTGATGTTAGCTTCTCCACCAGGCTAACACTGATGTTAGCTTCTCCACCAGGCTAACATTGATGTTAGCTTCTCCATCAGCTAACGTTGATGTTAGCTTCTCCATCAGCTAACGTTGATGTTAGCTTCTGCACCAGGCTAACACTGATGCTAGCTTCTCCACCAGGCTAACACTGATGTTAGCTTCTCCACCAGGCTAACATTGATGTTAGCTTCTGCACCAGGCTAACACTGATGTTAGCTTCTCCACCAGGCTAACACTGATGTTAGCTTCTCCACCAGGCTAACATTGATGTTAGCTTCTCCATCAGCTAACGTTGATGTTAGCTTCTCCATCAGCTAACGTTGATGTTAGCTTCTGCACCAGGCTAACACTGATGCTAGCTTCTCCACCAGGCTAACACTGATGTTAGCTTCTCCACCAGGCTAACATTGATGTTAGCTTCTCCATCAGGCTACCAACATTTTTAGAAGTTATTCTGAAGCATTTAAAACTCAGCTCTCCAAACCCTTACGATGATTTGTTTCTTAAATACTACAGGAGATGTGTTTCTGTAAAACCATGCCCCTAATTGTTCTGTCATTTCTCAACTATCAGTTTTGTGCTGTTTAGATTTCTTACTTGGAGTTTTGGCTGGAGCCGTGTGAACGTTAGCAGCATGACGGCTGAGAGAGGACGAGGAGGAGATCTGGGCTGAGGAAGATGACAACAAGGGAGGACTGGGCGAGTGGGAGACAGGAAGGGAGGAACGGGGAAGGGAGGAGGGAGGGAAAAAAGCCTGCACGGCGGTGGGAGAAGGAGCAATGGGAGCGATGAAAGTGGGAGGTGGTAGTGAAGAAGTAGGAGGAGGCGAGGTGGATGATTTGGGAGGAAGAGAGGAAGAAGACAAAGGGAAAGGTTTAGAGAGAGCAGAGGGGGTAGGTGAGGATGAGGAGAGGGCATTGAGGATCGGGGTTGATGAAGCAGAGGGGAGAACAGGGGTGAGGAAGACAGTGGCGGAGGATGGGACAGAGGGAGGCACAGCACCACCTGTTACAGACTGTTTAGTGCTTGGGGCAGTAGCAGCAGGAGGAGAGGTGGGTGTAGCACCAGCAGCTGAAGCATAAGAAGGTGTGTTTGTTTTAGTAGACGGGACAGCACATGTGAGTGGGAGGCTGCATGTTACAGCAGTGGCGGACATCTTTATGTTGGGCGTAGAAGCCTGAGGTGAAATGAGCCGAGCAGGATGGGAGTCAGGAGGACTCGCTGTGGGGTTGATGGGTGGAGTAGAGCTCGTAGTCGTAGCTGCAGGGTCTGCAAAAGGTGGGGTGGAGGATGTTGGTCTTTCACCATCAGAGGGAGATGGAGCTCTGACGTCTTCAACTGAACTCTTCTACAAAAACACAGAAGAAATATATCATATTTATAATAAGTGTTCAAACGTGAAGATTAACTGAAATCCAGACTGACAAATGTGAGAATTACATGATGATGTCATGAAGTTGACAACGCCTCACCTAAAGTTTTCAAGCGCAGCGCTGGCTGCAGACATGCTAACATTAGCTGAAGCACCGGCTGCAGACATGCTAATGTTTGCTGCAGCTGCTACATCTGTTTCATCACATATGTTTTATACACATCAGCTGAACCACATTCATAATTAGTAATAAAATAATAAAACAATCAACAAACGTACCGTCTTGATTCTCTGGGTTCTTTTCCTCTCTCCTCCTTTCTTCCTCCCTCCATCTCCCTGCCTCTGACAAGTGAAGAAAAAAACATAATGTGTGTAACAGCATAAATAAATAAAGGTATGTATAAATTAACAGGAAGTGTTTTAAACATGTTTTTGTGTGTAACTGTATCTGGTCCTGAAAATGCCGACTCATTGAGGTAGACAGAGAGAAAGCCCCTAAAGCAGCACTGGAACCAGAGCCTGATCCAAACCCTGTAGGTGGTCTTGTTAAAATGAGACACCGTCAGCATCCTAAGAAGCTGCTGAACATGTAGATCTATCATTTGTATGGATCAAGTTCAAAATGTCAACATGACAGCAGAGAGAAAACTGCTACTGTCTGCTTTCCTCCACTATTTTCAGCTCAAAGTTCAAATGGGAGCTGATGAGGCAGTTGGTTGGACTTCCTGTTGCTCGGGGCCTCCCTGAGCCAGAAGTGTTTGTCTGTTAGCTTCCAAATTAGCATCACTAGAAGCAGCACAAATTTTACTACGTTTTCATGTCAACATTATGGATGTGGAGTAAAAACTGAGGGAGTGAGAACAATTTAAAGAGAAGATTTTAGACCATTTTACAGCTGACCTCCACTCTAATGATGATGTCAACATTCCTGTAATACATTATAAAATCTGAAACCAAAGCTAAACTGTGATTTCATGAAAACCAGTCTACATATGAAAATGTCCATTTAGTCCAGTAAAGTCCAGAGTCTGGAGACCAGTTTAGACTTTTAATCCTGTTTCTATGTTCAGGTGTTGTGAAGCAACATGACCTCAAAGAGGGGCGGGGCTTAACCTCTGGTCAGGATGA